>JASEVX010000001.1:234233325-234346264 GCA_031761405.1 Serripes groenlandicus | reverse complement strand
GGCAATATATTTTAATGCACCGAAACGTTTTCTTACTTTAGGTTAACCATTTCTCAAATAGGTCTACAAGATATCGGTGACATCCGACTGAGATGCAGTCTAGTCAGAAGTACAGAGGCTCTGTACACATGTATCAATACAATTTAAAACGTTGTGGCTAAAGCAGAAAATGCTCATTAAGTCAATTTCCTCTTCGACCTCAATGTTTTCAAATGTCAACTGCTGTAAATCTCAACAACAATACTTTAAACAAACCTTTGTATATGAGAAACAACCCAATAACTGAGCCGTTCCATGAGGCAACCAACACCATGGACTCTCCGTAATGTATCGACGCAGATCAGCATGCGCAGTCCCTGCAGGCTAGTCCGGGCCGACATATTCTGTCACAGTGGGATAGAGGTATAGAGTAATGATTCCTGAAACAGAAAATCCACAGGAGGCGAAAAGTGTCGGACTGGGTTAGCCTGCGCGGGACGCTTAATCTGATCCGGATAGATACTTTACGCACACTGTTAATTTTCTAGGAAAGGCCCAAATTATGGCTAAGATACTTCATGTCAAGATTTGCATACGGCTATAACCATAATAGGAAATAATAAAACGCCGTTTTAGGTATGTGATTAATTCTGGCCGTTCCGGATAATATTACACCCTACTTATATATATTGTGACGAGTTTCAACAGCATCAAATGGCAGAAAATCTATACTCATTTTTAAAAAACCGATTCCAATTTATTTTCAGTTATATATATATATATAATATATATATATATATATATATATATTCAGTCATTGAATCATGATCCATGGGAAACCAAACCAGTATTAGGCGCTAGGAATTGTGCCTTGTAACTGAATCATGACCGTCGACACGTGGGGATCAAAACCTGGACATTAAGAATGCATAACCATAGTTCGAGACTTTTAATACACATTGTCCGTGTTTAAACTGATGATAAAGTATTTGATAAGCAACGGGTATTGACTTTTATTTATACTTTACATATAGTAATCGAATAGTTCACAATACACACACGGGTTTCATTTCCCCCCACAGACATCTGAGAACATAACAATGATGTGTGAAAACAGACATCAAAAACATAATCATTCTAAATGCATATTGTAACGATTTCTAAATAATTATTATTGAACTTGTACGTAGCTATGGTAACAATACCAGGTATGATTTGTCCAACGCAATGAAATTCACGTAGGCCACATCACGCAAAAATCGTCCTTTTAAACATGACAGCAGTGAAGACTCGTGCGAACATGAGCACCAGAGCCTTTTATATCCCCATGTATTCACGTATTCACGTACATAACATAAAAGTTATTACTCAAACCGACAAGTACATGAGTATTATTAAAAGTCATATATTGACAATTTAACAACGTGACATGTTATGATTAACTATACTAAATAGAGACAGAGACATAGATAGGGACAGAGAGATAGGGGGGGGGGGGGGGGGGGGGGGGAGAAGAGATGGAGAAGAGAGAGAGATATAGAGAGGGAGAGAGAGAGAGAGAGAGAGAGAGAGAGAGAGAGAGAAGAGAGAGAGAGAGAGAGAGAGAGAGAGAGAGAGAGAGATAGTGGAGTGAGAGAGAGAGAGAGGAGAGAGAGAGAGAGAGAGAGAGAGAGAGAGAGAGATGAGAGAGAGATGAGAGAGAGAGAGAGAGAGAGAGAGGAGAGAGATAGTGGAGTGAGAGAGAGAGAGGAGAGAGAGAGAGAGAGAGGATGAGAGAGAGAGAGAGTGGAGAGAGAGAGAGAAGAGGAGAGATTGGAGAGAGAGAGAGAGAGAGAGAAGAGAGAGGAGAGAGAGAGAGAGAGAGATGAGAGAGAGAGAGAGAGACAGAGAGACTAGAGAGAGAGACAGAGAGAGAGAGACAGAGAGAGAGAGAGACAGAGAGAGAGAGCAGACATACGCTAGAGAGAGTTAGAGAGAGAGAGGAGAATTATTATTTTGATGAATTTACGGATACAGTTACCTATTAATATGGATGGTTGAGGATAAATGCGGATGTCAGCGGTTAGATACGTTTCCTTTGAATTGACACGATGCGGATAGATTGGATAGATACGGATTACAATCCCTATTGGCATTTTGAACATTCATTTATTTCCTACACCTACTTTCCTTTTACCTTTATTGGACATTTATCTATTCACCTTAATTTATGGATGGGACCAAGATTAAAACATAAAGGTCCAAGAGATATTAATTTAATTATTTTACCATTAGTTTATTTACCTTTATTTCTTTGTCCTTAATTGGACAACTCAATAATAAAGGTTAAATCAAGTTTATGAAATGGTGACCCTACCTTTGCAATTAACAAGTTATGAATTATGACCCCACTGTTACAATTAACAAGCATTGCACCGCACCATCACTGCAACACACGTCACTGCCATGGCACCGACCCCGGCCTCTCCGTTGTAGTAGTTCTTTAGATACAGTATCTGTCTCTTCGCCGCCCTGCCTGGTGTTGTTGCCGTACAGCCGTCCTCTCCAAATCATCCAGAAAAACATCATCTCCACGAGCCGGGGATGAGGTTGTGCTGCTCGTTCTCAATGTCAAGTGTACCATCATCTGCGCCAGCCGCCTCAGCATATTGTGGAATGCCACACACGCCAGCACCTTGGTCTCTACGTTCTTCGGCTCCTGTCAGAGAGCTGTGTGCAGGCAGCCCCAGCGGTTAGCCAGTATGCCAAAAGCATTCTCCACACATCGTCTGGCACGAGAATGGCGATAGTTGAAGACCCGCACATTCTCTTCCAGAGGCATAGCAGCGAAGGACTTCATCATCTAATCGTTTGAGGGGAAATGCGTTGTCCCCGATGATGAATTACGGCATCTGACGGTCGTCGGCAGGCAGTGGTTCATGTTTGGGGGGAGGGGGGGCGATGGTGTTAGAGATGACCGCATCTCGCAGAGCCGACTCGTTCAACAGCTGGGCATCAGATGATGCCCCTGGGGTACCGACTTGGGCCCACATGAACATGTAGCTCGTGTCAAAGAGGGCTAGGAGCACAATGGAGTGGTCTCACTTGTAGTTGTAGAACTGGGACCCTCCGTGGGCAGGACACCGGATGCGTGTGAGCTTGCCATCCAGGCACCTAGCACATGGTGAAACTCACACGGCGCTGCAGTTGCAGCAACCTCCTTTCAGCCCTCAGCTGTCTTCGGGTTGGTGACCATCTCGTCGCCGTACTCGTCCCAAATGGCCCGACAGACATACTGGACTATAAGGAGATAGTATTGTACACCATCGACTTGTAGCAATCCCCCGTTGCAAGTACCTGAGTGTGATGACCAACTTCAGTCCAACCTCCTGCGAGTCTTTGTACCATGTGTCTTTCTTATGTAGTCTTGTCGTGAGTCGGTCCACCCCATCTCGAAACATCTCGGGTGTGAGCCTGGCGAAGTTGCGGAACGCCACCACATCCTTTATCCTCAAGAGCATCATGAGGTTGCCATACGTTCCCTGTTCCGGCCTGAGATTGATCAAACGGTGGACCCACCACCTCCTCTCCCGACGGCGTACCATCCAGATGCGCCAGAGCTGTGCATAAATGAGTGTGTGGTTTATGTTGGACTGGCTGAGTCTCAGCAAGAGCAGTCTGCGTTCGTTATATATGGCTCTAAAACTAGGAAGACACCAATGGTTATGTCCGAAGATCATCCAGTATATATAGATCGAGAAACCTTCCAGAGTTCTGGTTCACGTGTCATTTTTCTTTTTGCCGAAGTGGTAGAGATCGTCGCACAAGAAGTTAATGGAAGCAGGAGTCCTCAACAATCCGTATTTATCCGTATCTGAAATTAGCTATTCGCAATTATCCGCATTTATCCCCACAATAATGTATCTGTCAGTATTGGAACGCAAGCTATCCGTACTGAAACTATTCTGTAGGTAACAGTCCGTTACAATACACAGAACAAAACCTGTACTAAACCGTAACTGAAGGTAACGATCCGCATGCAACCGGATCAGTCTACAACTTGGGGTTGACCGCGGAATGATAGGTTTAGATACGGATTAGATACGGATAAATGCCTTCAGTTAGCTTCAGTTATGGATCATTACGGTTTACTCGTCCGCGCCTGAATTTTGAAATTTTTCAAAATTTGGACGCGTATCATTTGGACCCTGCGGATACGATGCGGACAGTGTAGGACTCTGCGGATGCGATACGGACCATTACGTATAGAAGGGATAGATACGGTCGAGTCATCCGTATGTGTGTGTCTGACTAAGGCATTAAATCACTGCACTCGAAACTAAAACAGATACGGGCATTCATATAACCGCATGTTCAAATGAGCGAAAGATACTTTACTGTTTGCTCTAATGTGAAAAAAATACCAATATCCTTAATGCAATTTAACCGAATACTTCCAAGAGATATGTTCGAACATTCCTAAACGTTGATAAAAATTTCACAATGAAGTCCATTGACTTAATACGTCCTTGTGAACTTCGTTTGCTCGGTATCCCATATAGCACTTGTCAAGCCGCGATCGTTCAGTCGATAAAGACGAGTCCTAACAATACAGGGGTCATGGGTTCAATCACTGCGTCGGCAATACAGTATTTCTCATGATTGACAAAAGCCATTGCTATTAGCGTTTTTCGTCTTCCATCAATGAGCTGAATAGTCATTGTGAGAATGTGGCTAGTTGCCTTGGTTGAATGATGTGTGGATTTCAGGTGAGAGAAAGTCAGGAAACAAACGTTAAGTGAACTCGTTGCAATTAAATAATGAAAAACTGTTGAAATATTTCAAGTCAAATTGACATCAGAGTGCATAGCATTAAGTTAATTAGGTTGCTGTCATTCAAATCTATAGATGAGATGTTCCTCGAGAAAACCAACATTGTGGACTCATCGTAATGTATCGACCCAGATCAGCCTGCGCTGTCCGCGCAGGCTAATCCAGGCCGACACATTCCGTCTCAGAGGGGATAGAGATATAGAGTAATGATTTCTGAAATAAAAAATCCACAGGAGGCAAAAAGTGTCTGTCTAACTGCTCGGCATGCTTAGGCCTTTAAGGGTCGATACTTTACGCAATGTTGGTTTTCTCGCGGAACGGCTCAAATGAATACCGACTTTCGAGACATTGCGACCACTGATGATGCGAATCGGTCTGCTTTGATCAGGAAATACCTAGCAAATACCCCTGTAGTTTAAATATCAATATGGTAATTTTTATAGAGGTTTAAATGATCGCCTAACAGTTTCAAAACCTTCATGACAGAATATGCACACTATTGTTTATGAAGTAAATATCATTCTTCTATCATGATAATATTAGATTTTGTTTCATAATAATATTAATCATCTTTCTTTATTGTTAACATTCAGTTTTAGAAGGGAAGGGTTGAGAATCGTAACTGAACGTCTTTTATTAATGTTTAGCTACCATGGTAACGATTGTTAATAACGATAACACCCGAGTAATCCGCTCAAGACGAGCATAACCTTGTACTTCGTTCATTACGTCGCATGATTATTCCCTTTGAACATTCTAGAACTAATTAAAACATCTAGATGACCCGCCTTTACTGGCCTTCAATTTCCATGGAAACACGCTACATGTTATGATAGATATTTCTGAGTATCTCCTTAGCTTCAAACAAACGACATTGACTACAATCCTGGTCAATGTGAACAACAACACACTGATACCTTATCGAGGGCTTGGCGTGAAACGGTTGTAACTAAAAACCTATTTTGAAAACCCTGGGTTAGGGGCAATTTTGACCCCTTTGTAAACAATGCAAATTTAGGTGCCATTGCTCAGAACGAGCAATGGCACCTAAATTTCCATTGTTTACCAAGAAAAATGATTTAACGCTTATAAAGCATTTATGGCGAAGTGATTAACATCGTAAAAAAAAGACAAATTTTAGTTACAACCGTTTCACGCCAATCCCTCGATATTGTGTATACCTTATTGTGTATACCTTCGTGTACAAAGTCGGCATGGTGCAGTTTAACCCTTTCCCACATACAACAATTAGGCAGAAGACGATTTTGAAAACATGTCGGCAAAAACGTGAACATCTCCATCAATAAGTGTTTAATTATTCAATAGATTTGAAAACATTGTTGCAAAAGGAGAAATGGCGCATCATGAGCAATTTCTCCGTTTGCCACAATGTTTTCAAATGTCGTCTGCTGCGGAGGAGCCAGAAGGCGTCTGTATGTGGGAAAGGGTTAACGATAACCATATAACTGTTTTCGATGATCCTTTCTTTTATATTTTATTTAGAAAAGGGGGGCGGTGTGATGAATACATATGGAACATCACGAAACAAATGTATTCAGACATATGCTTTCATTTATACAAAAAATAATAATATTGATTATAAACCATTCCTCTATCTTCTATTCAGTAGCTGAGTTCTTCCGTGCTACCTATCTGTCTTTCCTTTTCTTTCATGCTCATACCTATTACTGTAATAATGTTGCCCTCCTGATTACGATGTGTAATATATTGCAGACCTGTTATTTAGGCATTATGTACATATTCAGCATCGAAATAAAATATTGTATTGTATTAGTATCATATATTTTGTGATAGGTGATTCAATTTGGTATTCTTTTTATTCCGTAAGCATATCTGTTAATACTCGGATATTGACTTTATATTTCAAATGCATGTATAAGTGTGTAAACCAAGGGTACTAGACCAATACCGGCTCGAACAAGGATCATATCGGTGAGCATTTGTCTCAATATCCTAAGTAACCACTCCGCTACATGGAACTCAAAGAGTATGATAATATACCTGGCAATCTGAAAGAGTGTAGAATGTAATTGGGTCAGTGCATGAGTAAAGAAACAAGCTGGCATTTCTAAAACAGTGTAGATTCAGATCATCTTGTCCAATAGCTAAGTCTTATCATAATCTAAACAAGTTGCCAGAATCTTCTAACAAGAATGTTTTAGTAATATATGAACGGTGCAGATCCGGATCAGACTATGATGATGATCTTTGTAAAATTATTAATTTAAAATTATTAAAATCAAATAAATTATATTATTATGCATAATAAACAATAATTTTGTTACACACTAAAGTTTAATTTAAACGTCAATTTGGTTGCGTAATTAAACACGCACTATTTTTGTTAATGCAGATATATTTTATACAAAGTATTGAATTAAATGTATTATTTTAAATTCATTAATATATAACACTATTGAACACCTGGAGCATTTCTATATTAATTGAAAAAAACCTCTTCATATTTTGGTTTGAAATCAAATACGCGTGTCAAGATTGTGGTCATTGCAAATAATCAACAGAATATTGAGCGCAATAGATTTTGGTATATTTAAATCATATTTCTTCAGTGAAAAACGTACAAAATACTGTGAAATATTGTACAATTTTAAAATTGTTTCACTTAATTATTGTAGTTGCACTTGCACACAAAATGACATTTTCGTTTATACTTTGTGTATACCTGAACATTTGTAATATTAGCATAAAGAAACATGATAAGTATGTAACGCCGTTCCGCGAGAAAACCAACGTTATGGGCTCTGTATAATGTATCGACCCAGATCGGCCTAAGGATGCCGCACATGCTAATCCGTGTCGACAAATTTCGTCTCAGGAGGGAAGAGGTATAGAGTAATGATTCCTGAAACAGAAAATCCGCAGGAGGCGAAACGTGTCTGTCCGGGTTATCCTGCGCGGCATGCTTAAGCAGATCCGGGTCGATACTTTACGCAAAGACCACAATGTTGGTTTTCTCGCGGAACGGCTCATATAACAAAGGAGCTGCCGCATAATGCAATGGTCCAAATTTCAAAATATAATGGCCGAACACATTGTAGTTTGTTTGTGATTGGGCTTTGTATAACTATTATGATTTAGGATGTGCTCTTCTCACAATGCTAGTCTACATTCATCTTGTACAGTTTTACATCCAAGACCAGCAGACAACCGTTAAACCTTATTTACCCATAAACAAGTTAAAAAGCAAGACAAACTGAAGTATTAATGTAGATAATAAATACAATTATGCCTTTTGATAAATATTATTATTTTATACCTGAATGCAATTTAAATAGAAAATTGAAATATAATAAGAAAGCTGCTGGCATTGGTCATTGTATTAACATGTTGATACGAAGTTGTAATAAAACAAACCTTGGCAAATAGAGAATATGCTTAATTTTAGCTATTTTTTTTTCATTTCCTAGAATGCCTTTTTTATAAAAACGTTTCTTATATAAACAATATGTACCTAGGAACGTTTATAAAAGACTTACCTTACATAATTCTTCTGTTTAACATGAAATATTCTACGTGAAATCAATATCGTAGCCAAGCATCAACACCAATACCGAAGCTATCGTTGTTTGAATCTTGTAACAGAAAGGTTGCTTATATATAGAGTTCTACGGTAGATTTATCGATCGCTTTGCACAGGTTAGTATGTAAATCAAAGCCTGAGGTTATCAGTGACACAGTCGAAGCGACATTGTTGAATATTGGTGAAAATACAGTACCTGACATATTACCGAGGTTTACTATATTTACAATGTCTTTTGTCTTATTCATCAGCATGAAAGCATATCGATACATTATTGCAATGTTTAAAGCATTTAAAAATAAAGCTGATAAATCTAAGCTTGCCTATAGACAGATAAGAATGTAACTTACGTTATCATACTTTTTCTGGTTTCCAATTATACGATATATATATAGTTTAGACTTTATATATTTAAAAACTAATTGATCAATCTAAAGTGAAAAATTCCTAAAAAAACAACTGGCAATTACTGATTTAACAGATCAGATGGGTGTCAAATGTAACATCCAAGATCACGTTATTTAATAATACGTGTACACATTTATACAAGGTGCTTGAAATGTAAATGTCGTCATTTGATAGCCTGAAGACGTTATTACCAGCTTCCAACTACAGTTTGAAACATTGTGTTACGATCAATTATCATAATGTTCGGGACGTGCTTTAAAAGAAACTATCCACGAGGTAAGTGATCTCATATAATTATTTTATCACAATAAGTTCTTTTAATTTTAGAGTTGCTTTTTATTGTGAAAGAGGGTTTTTTTTTAATACAGAAAAGTTAAGAAACACGCGTTATGTTTTATTTGAAAACTTGCTAAGTTTAAGATTCATTTCTTATTAATAGTTTCATCATTGAGCATATCCTGACTGTTCTAACTATTAAGTATAGTTTTGCGTACCATTTATAAATTGATTTATCAAAATGATGTTATCATAATGGAATCTGCTTCGGTGTAAACGGGAGCCTAGATGGGCCCGGTCTAGTGCAAACGGCTGGTCATATATTATATTTAGGCACGCTTTTTCTTTTCTTACAAATACATGTATGTTAACTGTAATGGTGTTAAAATGGCATAAATATCTGTGCATGTATCTACGTATTATTTTTGTTCTTTTTCACTTGAGAATATTCCATCTGCTCGTTTCATTCATTACATATACACCAAATTTATATTATATGTGTCATATTTAATTTGCATAAAGTTTACAAGTTATTGTGCCTGGTCTTTTATAGGCTAATGGGCTAATTGGGTAGCGCGGATGTTTTGGTCGGGACACTGACTTGCATGGCGA
The DNA here is from genome assembly GCA_031761405.1 of Serripes groenlandicus. Taxonomy (NCBI): domain Eukaryota; kingdom Metazoa; phylum Mollusca; class Bivalvia; order Cardiida; family Cardiidae; genus Serripes; species Serripes groenlandicus. The sequence continues at coordinate 234,336,615 of JASEVX010000001.1, read as the reverse complement.
ATCCCCGATCTGGGGGACACATCCATGTTCTTCCTTATTCGCGGTATCTAAGTATACCATCTGTGTACCCCTGACACGAGGAGCTGGTTTTCCGCTCCATATATCGTGTTCCCTTGTTGGACTCCGTGGCGGGTGGGGGGGCCACGGTTGACGAAATAAAAAAACTTAAACATGGATCCTCAAAACAAAAAACGCACACGCACGCAAATTTACTCGGACTCCGATATCGACAACCCGAAAGGCAACACATCAAACTCTACATTTCCACGCTTTCTACTGATTGAATCAAATTTACCTGAATCGCCTATTACTTCACTTTCACCTTTTGTCATTGAAAAATGCTTAGTTTCAATTGCAGGCTCACCAAAGTCTGTTAAAAAACTGAAATCTGGTGCCCTTCTCATTGAAGTTGAGAAGAAGGCACACGCAGACAACCTATTAAAATTAAAGACTTTTTTCAATATATCTGCCAAATGCTCTGCTCACAATACACTCAACACATCAAAAGGACTTATAAGATGCCCGGATCTTGAAGGGGTTTCGGAGGAGGAAATTACTTCTGAACTGGCCGACCAATTGGTCGTCCATGTCAGGAGAATGACTTCCTACAGGGACAACATCAAAAGACCAACAAATACTCTGGTACTTACTTTTAATACTGCTATTTTACCAAGATCTTTAAAAGTTGGATACTTACATGTCCCTGTTGATATGTATATACCGAACCCCTTACAGTGTTACAACTGTTACAAATTTGGGCACCACGAAAGTAAAGGTAGAAAAAGCAATGAACAAAAAGTGTGCCGTCGTTGCACTAAATTATTACATTCCGATCATGATACTGATATTACTGACTGCAAAAATCCACTAAAATGTTTGAACTGTGATGGTGAACATTATTCCACCTCCCGCTCCTGCCAATTTTGGAAACGGGAGAAGGAGATTGTTACCCTCAAATATAAAGAAGGTCTTTCCTTTCCAGAGGCAAAGAAAATTATTGAAGCCCGTTTTAATTTGACCATTTCATATGCTACTACTACCAAAACAAATATTCCTATGCCCGTCGAAAAGAAAGATGCTGTAACGCAGACAGACGTAGCTGTTCAAGCCGAACCGATTAAAATTATAGAACCTATTAAAGTCACTGAACCAACTAAAGTTATTGCACCAATTAAAGTTACTGAACCAATGCAAATTGATCCCATAGAAAACAAACAGTCTAGCCACAAAACATCAACCTCTAGCTCAAAACAAACTCAAAAGAGTCCGAGATCCAATAAAAACAAAAGTCCAAATAAAGTGGTAGCGTCGGATCGTATTCCCAAAGGATCCGATGACCAAATTAAAAACCATAACCGCTACCAGTGTCTAAATGAAGAAATGAAGCAGAAGATACTATTGCACATAATAACTAGAATTGTTTTTGCAAAAAACAGATGTCTCCCCTCAAATATCTGTCAAAATCTCTCAAAACATTCCAACCTATAAATTTGGGACAGATATGGTGCGGACACGAAATAAAGCCTCAAACCTTTGACCTTCAAGCGTGACCTTGACATTGACCCTATATTGTCGAGACGCGGGTTCTGCACGTCGCCTTGATGAGGTAAACATGTGACCCAAGTTTCATGAAAATCCTTCAAGCCGTCTGGGAGATATGGAGCGGACACGAAATAAAGCCTCAAACCTTTGACATTCAAGCGTGACCTTGACCTTGACCCTATATTGTCGAGACGCAGGTTCTGCACGTCGCCTTGATGAGGTGAACATGTGACCCAAGTTTCATGAAAATCCTTCAAGCCGTCTGGGAGATATGGAGCGGACACGAAATAAAGCCTCAAACCTTTGACCTTCAAGTGTGACCTTGACCCTATATTGTCGAGACGCGGGTTCTGCACGTCGCCTTGATGAGGTGAACATGTGACCCAAGTTTCATGAAAATCCTTCAAGCCGTCTGGGAGATATGGAGCGGACACGAAATAAAGCCTCAAACCTTTGACCTTCAAGCGTGACCTTGACCTTGACCCTATATTGTCGAGACGCGGGTTCTGCACGTCGCCTTGATGAGGTGAACATGTGAGCCAAGTTTCATGAAAATCCTTCAAGCCGTCTTGGAGATATGGAGCGGACACGATTTCGGACAGACAGACAGACAGACAGACAGACAGACGCCAAGGACAAAAACAATATATCTCCCCTGTATACAGGGGGAGACATAATAAGCAAGGTAAAATTACAAGATTACCTTTACAAATTGATTAAATCCATACTTCCTAGTCTGTGTTCTGTCTTACTCATATATACAATGATAATGAGTAACACTATTTTACAATGGAATTGTCGAGGTTTAAATTCTAATTTTGAAGAATTATCCTTACTTATCAATGAATATAAACCAGTAGCACTTTGCTTACAAGAAACTTTCCTGAAAGATTCTGAAAATTTGACACTTAAGTATCACTCTTGTTACCACACAGCCTCTCGGGCTGGTGACCGTGCTTGTGGTGGAGTTGCTGTAGTTGTTAACAACTCAGTGCCTCATAAGCTAATACATCTTGATACAACATTGCAGGCAACTGCTGTTAGAATTTCTATTAACAAAGCAGTGACGTTGTGTTCATTGTATCGCCCACCAAGTATGCCACTAGATATAGATAAATTAAACAACCTTATCTCTCAACTCCCCAAACCCTTCATTTTAATGGGGGATTTCAATTGCCACAATACATTGTGGGGATGTAACGACACCAATATAAAGGGTCGAAAGTTAGAAGAATTTATTTTTTAAACAAGATCTTTGTCTTTTAAATGAAAAATCATATACATACTTGCACCCTGCTACTGGTTCTTACTCATCTCTTGATCTTGCTGTTTGTAGCCCTGATATATTTGTTGATTTCTCATGGAAGGTCTCAGACGACCTTCATGGAAGTGATCATTTCCCTTTAATTATTACTGAAACTGGACGCTCTGTCCAGGAGCGTCCGCGTCGATGGAGGCTTCACAAAGCGAACTGGAATTTATTCCAGATGCGATGTGACGAACCATTACTCCGAATGAGTTTTTGGATTGTGATAATCCTACACAACTGTTTACTTCATTACTTTATCAGGCAGCTGAAGAAGCAATACCACGAACTTCGACAACTCCAAAGCACCCTCACAAACCTTGGTTTGATGAGGATTGCAAAAAGGGCTATAGGTACACGCAAATCGGCTCTCAGACAATTTGACCTGAGGCCAACCCATGAAAACCATGACAAATTTGAAATAGCTCGAGCAAAAGCTCGCAAAACTATTAAACAAAGTAAACGTGCGTCTTGGCGACGGTATGTATCTAGGTTAAATTCTAGATCATCCGTCAAAAAGACATGGGATATGATAAGAAAAATTAATGGCAAGAGTAGCTCGATTGGTGTAAATCACCTGGACACTCCAGACGGTGTCGCTTCTTCAAAGAAGGATATTGCTGATACTTCGGCAGATTCCTTTGCGCAAAAGTCATCCTCTCCAAACTATTCTCCAAAGTTTCAAAAATTTCAACAACAGAAGGAGAAACAAAAACTTAATTTTAAATCAAAGAGTAAAGAGGCCTACAATCAACTTTTTACGTTAAAAGAATTAAAAACAGCTCTGAAAAAGTGCCATGATACCGCTCCGGGTTCAAATGATATACACTATCAATTACTTAAACATTTACCTTTTCGGTCCCTTTCTCGTTTACTTGACGTTTATAATCAGGTTTGGCGAACGGGAAGTCTCCCGGGTTCTTGGAAAGAGGCCATCGTTATTCCAATTCCCAAACCTTGTAAAGATACAACTAATCCTGGTAGTTATCGCCCCATAGCCTTAACCAACTGCATATGTAAAACCATGGAAAGAATGGTCAACGACAGACTTGTTTGGTTTCTTGAAAAGAACAAACTTATCACAACTGTCCAGTCTGGTTTTCGTAAACATAGAAGCACAATGGATCATTTGATCCGTTTTGAAACTTTTATCCGTGAAGCTTTTATAAAAAAGGAGCATGTAGTCTCCGTCTTCTTTGACTTAGAAAGTGCATATGACACGACTTGGAAGTATGGAATTATGAATGACCTCTATGCTTTCGGCATAAGAGGTCGCCTTGCTTATTTTATTTCTGCATTTTTAACTGACCTTCAGTTCAAAGTTCGTGTTGGTGATACTTTTTCTGAACCACACGAACAGGAAATGGGTGTTCCCCAGGGATGTATTCTTTCTGTTACACTTTTTAGTGTTAAAATTAATAACATTATTAAATCTGTTAACCCTGGAGTTGAATGCTTTTTATATGTTGATGATTTCTGTATTTGTTACAGATCAAAAAATATGCATACAATTGAAAGACAATTGCAACAAGTTTTGAATAATTTACAAAAATGGTCAAACGAAAATGGCTTTAAATTCTCTAAAAGCAAGACCAAATGTATGCACTTTTGTCAACTTTGTAAACATCACCTAAATCCAGATTTAACACTAGATGGCACTCGTATTGAAGTTGTGCCTGAATTTAAATTCCTTGGTCTATTGTTTGACCCAAAACTGACATTTATTCCTCATATTAAATATCTTAGAAATAAATGCCAGAAAGCATTAAATCTTTTACGCGTTGTATCCCATATGGATTGGGGAGCTGACCGTAAATTAGACTACGCATGTATAGTTTATGGCTCGGCACGAAAATCATACATTGCAACACTTGATTCCATTCACCATCAGGGTTTTCGAACTTCGCCCGTCAAAAGTCTCTATGTGGAAGCCAATGAACCACCCTTGCATTTACGCCGACAAGGACTGGCTATGCAGTATTTTTTAAAACTTAAGTCTAACCCTTCAAATCCCACTCATAGAGTTGTTTTCAAACCTTTATACAAGGAATTATTCTTAAGGAAGGAACGGGTAATACCGCCGTTTGGTATCCGTTACGGTCCTGAAGTCGCTAAGCTTGATGTTGATCTTGAGGACATCGCGAGGCAGGAGATTTCAGATTCTCCACCTTGGACTCTAAATAGTCTATCCTTCATTTATGATCTTGCGACCGATAAAAAGGCCTGCACAGATCCTATTGTTTTTAAATACAAGTATATTGAAATTAAAAATACATATTATAACTTTGAGCGTATTTATACAGATGGTTCTAAGGATGGAAAAAAGGCTGCTGCCGCTGCAGTTCATGATGACGAAGTGATATAATTTCAGTTGCCAAATAATGCTTCTATATTTTCTGCCGAGTTAAAGGCAATTCATTTGGCTTTGGACCATATTGAATCCGACGGTTATTGGCGATATATTATTTTTACTGACTCATTGTCTGCTATGCAGGCACTTCAGAATGACAAAATAGATAACCCTATTATTGTTAACCTCCTTTCTAAGCTATCGCGTATTTGTGCAACAGCACATGTAGTATTTTGCTGGATCCCCAGTCATATGGGCATTCACGGTAACGAACATGCTGGCTTGGCAGCCAAGTCTGCTCTTTCACAAGATATTTTACCTTTAAAATACCTTATTCCGATTTTAAACCTTTAATACATGTTTTACTTTACGATGAGTGGCAAAGTGATTGGAATGAGCAAGTAAATAATAAACTGCACTCGATCAAGTCAGTACTTGGTGAGTGGCTACCAGCTTTTAGATCCTGTCGCCGAGAAGAAATTGTCCTTGCTCGTTTACGCATTGGGCACACATGGTTAACTCATGCATACTTACTGAAAGGTGGGGAAGCACCTCAATGTATTCCATGTTTTACACAACTTTCAGTACAGCATTCTTCAGGAATGTGCTGATTTCGCTCCAATACGTGATAGATTTTTCAAGGCTTAAAGTATGCGTCAGCTCTTTGAGTCTGTCAAACCGGAACTTTTATTTGATTTCCTAAGGGAAATTAATATTTTTAATAAGATATGATTATTTCTTAAATCGTGCTTTTGCACATTCATTACTCTTACTGATTCTGTTCCACATTTCCTCAGATATTATGTATCTTTATGTTAAGTATTACATAGTAATGTTGGGCTTGTTTGCCTATATCTTATTATACCCCCGGTTCCGAAGGAAAGGGGGGGGGGGGGGGGGGGGTATACTGTTTTACCCATGTCCGTCCTTCCGTCCATCCGTCCGTAACACTTTCGTTTCCGGGCTATTTCTCTGCAACCGCTTTTTGGAATTTGATGAAACTTCATAGGAAGGATCACCACCAAGTGTAGATGCGCATATCGTGTTTGCGTTCCGGTTGGATTATTTTTCACGGAGTTATGGCCCTTTACCCCTATGTATGACTAAATTCATTTCCGGGCTATTTCTCTGCAACCGCTTTTTGGAATTTGATGAAACTTCATAGGAAGGATCACCACCAAGTGTAGATGCGCATATCGTGTTTGCGTTCCGGTTGGATTATTTTTCACGGAGTTATGGCCCTTTACCCCTATGTATGACTAAATTCATTTCCGGGCTATTTCTCTGCAACCGCTTTTTGGAATTTGATGAAACTTCATAGGAAGGATCACCACCAAGTGTAGATGCGCATATCGTGTTTGCGTTCCGGTTGGATTATTTTTCACGGAGTTATGGCCCTTTACCCCACCATCAGGCTATGTATGACTAAATTCATTTCCGGGCTATTTCTCTGCAACCGCTTTTTGGAATTTTATGAAACTTCATAGGAAGGATCACCACCAAGTGTAGATGCGCATATCGTGTTTGCGTTCCGGTTGGATTATTTTTCACGGAGTTATGGCCCTTTACTCCACCATCAGGCTATGTATGACTAAATTCATTTCCGGGCTATTTCTCTGCAACCGCTTTTTGGAATTTTATGAAACTTCATAGGAAGGATCACCACCAAGTGTAGATGCGCATATCGTGTTTGCGTTCCGGTTGGATGATTTTTCACGGAGTTATGGCCCTTTACTCCACCATCAGGCTATGTATGACTAAATTCATTTCCGGGCTATTTCTCTGCAACCGCTTTTTGGAATTTTATGAAACTTCATAGGAAGGATCACCACCAAGTGTAGATGCGCATATCGTGTTTGCGTTCCGGTTGGATGATTTTTCACGGAGTTATGGCCCTTTACCCCACCATCACATATGTCTTTCAAAACATGAGCGGGGGTATCACTAGTGAGCAGTAGCTCACATATTTCTTGTTTTATATTGGCTTACATGTTATTTTATATCTATTTTAGGTATCGCATACATCATGTTTGATTATTTCACTTTACATTAAGTGACCTTAGTTGTCGACGGGCCTTAAAACACCATTCATTCATAATGGAATACGTATTTCGCTCTATTGCGAGATACTTTTAAATACGAATACATGTAACTCAATTGAAATACAACATATACAATGTGTAAAAAAAATGTACATGCTACAAACTTAAGTTGACTATTTCATAACAAGAGGGCCATGATGGCCCTGGATCGCTCACATGATATATTTTTTTACCTTAGCCATATAAGGCAAAACATGCCTCCTGGTGGCCATGCTATTTTTTACCAATAACCGTGGCTGGAAGGAATCTCAAATTGGGTAATCCAAGGAATATTTCTACAAAATTATTAAAAAATTTGCCAGACATTTTGGGAGGAGAATATTTCTCAAGCTTTTTCTTTAGCCATACAAGGCAAAACAGCCCCGCCTCCTAGTGGCCATGTTTTTTTGACGAATCAACATGGCTTGAAGGAATATAAAAGAGGGTCACCCAAGAAACATTTCTACAAAGGTATTTAAAAGTAAGCAAGATACTTTCAGAGGAGAAGATTTTTTTTTAAAGTTTTGACTAAATCCTTATAAGGCAAAACAGCCCCGCCCCCTGGTGGCCATATGTTTTTGACCAATCAAAATGGCTTGAAAAATAGAGGGTCAGCCAAGTACATTTTTACAGAATTATTTGAAAATCGGCCAGACACTTTTTCGGAGAAGATTTTTAAAGTGCCTCTATAACCATATAAGGCAAAACAGCCCAACATCGTTTAGATCTGATAGAGGGTCATCCAAGGAACATGTCTACACAATTATCTGAAAATCCGCATTACAATTTCGGAGGAGCAGATTTTTTAAGTTTCCACTATAGCCATATAAGGCAAAAAAGCCCCGTGATATTTTGGCCAATGAGCATGGTTTGAAGGAATCTGAATAAGGGCCACGCTAGGAACATTTCTACAACATTATTTGAAAATCGGCCAACAAGTTTGAGAGACGAAGAATTTTGAAGATTTTTTCGTTTCGTTACCAAGGAAACCAGAATTCAACGAAGTTTCAACCCAATTGACCCACTTGTTACAGGGAAGAAGGTGTTAACGGACGATGCACGACGGACAAAAGGCGATCACATTGAGCACGTTGTGCTCAGGTGAGCTAAATCGGGTTTCTTGAAACTAATTTGATTTAATTAATGGCATGACATGAAGGTACCTGAAAAGGGTTCAGCCAAGGAACATTTCTACAAAGTTGTTTGATAATCGGCCTGATATTTTGGGAGGAGAAGATTGTTTAAGTTTCACTATAGCCACATTTGTCACCAAATAATGCTACGAGCAAACTGTCGGTTATTTGAAAACCGTGTTTTACTTCCTGCTTGGGTTTTATGTTTGTCAGGAGGCTGGGACAAGCAGGAAAGATATAACTGACTTGGTTGACTCCGCAATATAGAAAGGGTTAGAGAAATTATTGCCAAATAAGGGCTTATTATAGATAGTGAAAGAGGTAGAAGAATATACCAAAAGGGCAAAGTAGCATTAAAAACATGTTTTATTAATTCCTAATTAATATTTGTTTAAAATGTATTATTAACGCCGCGCGGAAGCGTGGTGTCAGCATTGAACAGGTTTAAATGTTGTATCATGGGGTTGCTTAACTGTAACACATCTAGCTGTTATTGAGAAGAAAGGGTTATGTAAACAGTAAAATTGTAAAAGGTTGTGGGTTAAAATACTCATTACTTGATTGTACTTTTCATGGGGAGAATAGTGTTCACTCGTACGCACATGTACACACAATATAAAAGCCATGTCTATGGAACGCCTTTACTGTCTTACTATGTTGTATTGTATTATACGCAGTACATTTTCATGTATACGAGGTACATATTTCATTTGACGTGGTACATTTTGCATGATATGCAGTGCATTTTGTATAATATATCGTGGTTATTTAATAATATGAAGTCCACAAGTATGAAGATACAGTATAATAACCATTATATAGTGTGCAAACAACGTCATATGCAATACAAACAACATTATATGCAGTCTATTCTTCAATACGTGTGGTGGTACTTTGATTATATGCGGTGGTTTAAACTTTGTATGCGGTGTTTTAAACTTTATACGCAGTGCATATACATTGGGGATGATCATACTTTCCGGCACTCTCCGGAATTATTTCCGGAAATAACCGATCATGACGGATAGGTTTGAACATTAACACCGTCTAATCCATTTTAAAAAGGCCTTGTGGAACAATCTTTATGAGAGTGTACACTTTTCCAAATAGACCAGATGCAGAATGTCGTCTATGCAGACGATCTCTGATTCCTGAAGCAGACAACTCGTGAAATCATTATGGCAAAAGGATAAATTGCTCATCTTGAGAAATTTTTCCAGTTGTCACAATGCGTTCAACCAACCACCTCTTCAATAATAATACTTTCATTTATTAAGATTTTCTATAGTTTTGCCATAACGTCATCTGATGCATACTTGTTGTATTACGGAAAAGATTTAAAAATGTGTTTAGGTTACCACTTAAAGGTAATGTTCCCTCATAAAAACAACTTTAAATTCCTCAGCAGCTTCTGGAAATAAGAGAAATAACTTGAAAAGTGATTTACATGATATATTTGATTTTGTCTTTAGGAAAAGGCATAACTTCGTTTTTTTCTGAACAGTGTAGGTTCAAATCAGCCTGCATATTTGCTCTGTCTTATCATAATCCTCACAAGTTGACTGAAACTTCTAATAAGCATATTTAAGTACATGTAATATTCTAGTCCTATAACATAAGACTCCGTTGACAAGCACTCGAGCTTGTGAGAGGTCATATATTATTGGACTAGTAATATTCAGACTTTAGATTTTAGATTTTGATCAGACTGTAAATCATGCCGAATGAACAGACCAATCTCGTCTAGAGCGGATTTCAGTGCATACTACGACATTCTGCCCCTCGTGTATTCAGAACATGTGTACGTGTACACATCTATTTATAAATTATTCAAGCGCTTTTTTTGAAATTGAGTAAACGGTGTAAATGTTAATATCTATCTGTCTGACTCGGTATTTTCCGGATAAATACTTACGGAGAATGCCGGAAAGTATGATCATCCTAATGAAAAATGGACCGCATATAAAGCTGTTTACACCATGTATAAATTAGTATGGACCGAACATATTGCCAAATGCATTGCGTACTATGATTGTTTATGAACACATACATAATAATTCACCAGGTATAAAGATACGTGCAGGCACTTCATATATTAAAACATACATCGCATCTATTGACCAACATACAGCGTATACATGTGAAACTACTGCATACACAAACAAATACACCACATATAATGTCATTTGTACTACATAGTATATAGTTTGTATTGCACTAGACGTTGTTTGTACAACGTATAATGGTTATTCTACTGTTTAAACACTATTTTGCACTGCATATTAATCAATAATCACCATACATAATAGAGAAGGCACTGCATATCATGAATAATGTACCACGTCAAATGAAATATGTACCTCATATACGTGAAAATGTACTGCGTATAATACAATACAACATACTAAGACAGTAAAGGCGTTCCATACATGTCCATGTCCACGTATGTGAGTCAGTGAGAGTTTTGCAGTGAGAGTGGAAACATATAGATATTTGTGAGAGAAGAAGTTATTTCCAAACTATGTTGAATTTGTGTGGTTGTTGAGCAGAGTGAGTCACTATTTTTATCTTGCACTCTATTACTGTTTTGAATGCTTTGTTGCTGCCCGTTTGAAATGTGTAATGGCGTGTTTGTAATTGTCCGTATGTTTGATTTGCGTATTTAATCTTGCATGTACAGACTGTAGTAGCTGCTTTCTTGGTTCTTATTAATGCATTTTAATTTACAGTCTCCTCGCCTCTTTCGAGAGCCATACTTGTAGAGGCATACGTGTAGGAGCAGTCATTTTGAGAATGAGTAGACTACATAAGCAGTCTACAAAAATTGAAGAACTTTGGCAAGTTGACCACAACAGAAGTAATGCTTATACATATTAAACGTAGACGATGATATACAACACATCTTACTCTGGACGAAAATACCTGTAGTTAAACATATCCTGATGCAGGTTTAAGAGTATATACACTCTATGTGAAACATGTTAAGTACAAATTCAAGACAAACAGTACAGACTGGCTATCTGTGACAGTCGTTTGTGATGCTGATTCTCTTTCATTAAGATCATTTATACATTACTGTGATAACGTGGACTTGTGTGTGTTCAACATTAATCTATACATGTGTACAATAAATATCAGACCGTGATAAGAAATATGTATCAGAACTAATTAATCTTGCACATAAAGGTTTAGACCAAAAGTGTTTTCAAACGAGATAATTTCAGTACAAGAATATTAAAACCAATGCAGTCGGAAATGGTGGTGGTTTGGAAAAGCCATTCAAATCAGTTCAGAGACAGGACAGACGTAAGTGTTTTTTTTGTGATAGTACTGCGCATCTTATTGCTACATGTCCATTTAAAGTAAAAGGTGACAAACCCTCAAATGAAATTGGTTACAGAGCTAGACAAGCCAATAGTCTGCTGTACTCTCCGGAGAAGAAAATATGCAAAGGTAAACTTGTTGAAATACCGATAGTAGCAAAATGGCATGACGACCAAACTAAACTAACACATGACCTCATAATTAGTAAATGACGAACCTGTTAAAATACTTAGGAATACGGGTTGCACTGCAATGTTTGTCTCTGAAAAGTTTATTGACGGGTAAAAATAAAAAGAAGAAGGAAGAGGCGACTTTGGCAGATGGTAGTACAACGATATGTCAAGAAGTTCAAATTAAAATTGAGACTCCATATATTTCAGGTGTTGTTGAGGCACTTGTAATGAATAACCCTTGTTCAGATCTTGTTGGTAACACAGGATATATTTATCCCAATTCAGAAAAAAAATGATTCTTTTCAAGCAGTTACAAGAAGCATGGCAGAAAAGGGTGAATTAGATGAATTAGCTCAGTATGTAGCGGACACGAAATGGGAGAATGATGATTTTGTCAATTAGCGTGTTCCTGAAACTGAATATCAGGTAAAGGAAGATATATTTGGGTCAGAAGATCTCATATGCGAGCAGAAGACATACTTGAAAAGGTAAGGGCATTGGCAAAAGGGCTTATGTTTATCAGTAGAAATGCACAATATTACGAGAAGCATGGGCTAGTATGTGGAGCATTTCATAACGAGGACGTTCTATAATTGATAACATTGTAGTTCCAAAGAAATACAGAAACAACTAAAAAATAGCTCATGTAAATTCCCCTTAGTGGTGACATGGGAATAGAAAAAACCAGGATGTTGCTTGTTGCTTTTCATTGCAGGTCATGCCCTCGATGTCAGAAAACTGTAACTAAAGGTAGAGTTCGAAAGGTGCCCCTTGTTTATATACCTCCAATAACTGAACCGTTTGCTAGAGTTGGTATTGATATAATTGGTCCTCTGAATAGGACTAAACGTGGAAATAGGTATATTCTCACAATGTGCGATTATGGTACAAAGTATCCTGAATCCACCCGTTTAAAATGCATTGATACAGAAAGTGTTGCTGAAGTTCATGTTGGTATATTTTCTAGAGTAAGTATTCCTCAGAAAATCATGAGAGACCAAGGAAGCAATTTCGTTTAATCTGTCATAAAGCAACTGTGTGCTCTTTTAAATATTAAGAAATCGAACAGTACCCCATATCACCCAGAGGCTAATGGATTAGTTGAACGGTTTAATGGCACGCTAAATAGAAAGTAAACTTGTTTTGTGCACAATGATCAGATGGAATGGGATTTATTGTTACCATAACTATTGTTTGCTTATAGAAAAGTTCCAAATGAATCCACAGGTGTTTCACCTTTTGATTTGCCCTATGGTAGGCACATTATAGGTCCTCCTACTGTGATCAAAGAAAGTTGGGAAGACCCAAAGGTTGAGGTAAGTAAAGATTCTGTCTTGAGTTATATAATAAAAACGAGAGAAAGATTGCACGAAATACAAGATATTGCAAAAAGCAATGAAATTGCAAGCAGGAAGACACAAAAGACATGCAAAAGGTCTGTTAAACCTGGTAGGAAGGTCTGTATTCTTCTTTCATCTGTTTCTAACAAATTACATGCAGAATGGAAGGGTCCATTTGAAGTGATTGAACAGTTTGGTCCAGTAGATTAGAAAGTGCAAGTTGGTAAAAAATCTTTCACTTAAACTTGCTGAGGGAGTGGATAGATAGACCAAAATATGAGAGTACTTTCAAATCAGTGCAGGTAAGTGATAATGTTTCAGAAACGTTAGTTACAGAAGTAGAAGAAGGCAGATGCATTTCAGTACTAAGTAGTAGTGTCACTGATGAAACAAGTGAGGCTAAAGTTGTCTGTATTGAGAATCCCCTCTTAAAGCCTACTGGTCTGACGCATGTGACTTCATTTTACAGACAGATGCGTGTGAAAGAGATTTTGGGGCTGTTTTGCTGCAAACAAAAGGTGAGTGTAGACACCCAATCATATTGATTAGTAAAAAGTTATTATCAAGAGAGCAACAGTATAGTAAATGAAAAGGGAATGTTTAGCAATTGTCTAGTCCTGTCATAGTTTACGAGAGTATCTCATTGGAAGGCATCTACCATTGAGACGGACCATTTTCGTCTGCAATGGTTGAACACAATTAAGGACAAAAACATGCGTCTGTTGAGATGGAGTCTGACCCTACAGGAGTTCAGGTATACTGTTCAGCACATACAGGGCAAGAACAACGTGCTGGCTGATATGCTGTTAAGAGTTCAGTTCGATAGATTTGTATAGGTTTTGACAAAATTAATTATTTCCTCATTAAAAAGTACAAATCTAGCTGTTTATGAGAAGAAAGAGTTATGCTAACAGTAAACGGTTGTGGGTTTAAATACTCATCACTTGATTGTACTTTTCATGGAGAGAATAGTGTTCACTCTTTCCCACATGTACACAACATATAAAATGCATGTCCACGTATGTGAGTCAGTGAGAGAGGAAACATATATATATATTTGCGAGAAGACGTTATCTCCAAACTATGTTGAATTTGTGTGGTTGTTGAGCAGGGTGAGTCACTATTTTGAATGCTTTGTTGCTGCCCGTTTGAAATGTGTAATGTCGTGTTTGTAATTGTCAGTATGTTTGAGTTGCGTATTAAACCTTGCATGTACAAACTGTAGTAGCTGCTTTCTTGGTGCTTATTAATGCATTTTAATTTACAGTCTCCTTGCCTCTTTGTAGAGTCATACGTGTAGAAGCAGTTATTTTGAGAATGAGCAGACTACATACGCAGTCTACACAATTGGGCATATATTGAAGAACTTTAGCCAAGTTGACCACAACAGAAGTAATGCTTATACATATTAAACGTAGACTATGATATACATCACATCGTACTCTGGACGAAAAGACCTTTGTTAAACATATCCTGAAGCAGGTTTAAGAGTTTATAAACTCTAAGTGAAACGTGTTAAGTACAAACGCAAGACAAACAGTACAGACTGGCTATCTGTGACCGTCGTTTGTGATGTTGATTCTCTTTGATTATGATCATTTATACGTTACTGTGAAAACGTGGAATTGTGTGTGTGTTCAACATCATCTACCTTTTCCTATCTAAGCTACATTTCGAGTTCATTCACATTTATTGTACAATACACATAATTGTTTGCAATTCTGTTATTTCTTGAGTTGATAAATCATTTCCCTAATGACCTACGTCTTTACAGTAACCGAATAGGGAGCAACCCACATTATTATTGTAAAGAAATACTGTTATAAATTTGTAGAAAAGAAACACCTTTATGAATCAATAAATTGTATTAACAGATTTAAGAAACAACAAGATACAAACTACGACTGTCTTCTACCGTTATTTTAAAACTTTAGACACATTTAATTTGTATTAAATAACTTTTCTAGCTTCCTAGGCTACGCCTTTTTAATAGGCCCGGACGACCCGATTCATCAAAGCTCAGAAAAAGAGTTCCCCACTTATTAGTCTACGCTTTTTAATTGTTTGGTCTACGAACATGAAGACCCGATTCATCAAAGCTCAGAAAAAAGGTTTCGGGATGTTTTTGCCTATTTATAAAATTATGTTGTATTTCTAAACTTAAAACGCTCCTCGCCATACAATGTATTCAATCAGACCATTGTACTCTTGCTATACGTTGACTATACATGTGATTTGCTTTTTTAATTTCATAAATGCTTATAAATGCTCTTTAAAATTACTTTGTACTTTAGCTCACCAGAGCACGGAGGTAATTATGAATTTAAATTTAAAATGGCCTTTCACCAAACTATATAAGAGGTCGCATATCTGCTACTTCGTTTTAATACTTGAAAAAGTAATAATGTTTCACAATGTTGCCAAAAAATCACATTACAAACGAATGCAATGTAATTTCTCTTTCATTTTCACAAGGGTAAACAATCGTAACTTTTCTGACGCTCGCTAGCCAGGGTTGATTTGGATTGACTCAGTTTTAATCGCTGTGTGTCATACGAGTCATTCGCATTCATTAAAAGCTTGATTCTGATTGGATAACAAATAATTTACAGCCAATGAGCGATCGGCTTTTGTTTGAGTTTTGGTTCTTGTTAAATCTAACCACCCGGATGTAACTATAACAAAACTATGTCGCGTAACGTAAACAATCTACACACGACTTTTGAAAAAGGCGATATACTTTAATACCCAGAAAAGTCAGCTTGTTTGGGTTTTTTGAAAACAGAAAATGGTGGTCTTTTATTTGCGATACCGCAACAACTTTGAATAAGCAAATACTGTCCCTGTTGTCAGATGACGATCGTTCCATTTCTTCGGAAATCTGCCCAGAACCAATGCAAACTTTATAAATCCTATAAACCCCAAGCCCATACAAATGCTTCAGCCATTGTTCTTCATATGATGGTAAAATAAATATGCATTACATTTATACATTAAACTAAATTGAACTAGCAAAATAGAGCTAGTGAACTTAAAATGAAATATAAAATATATTAAACTTACTTTTATCCTTTAAATATAAATTAATTTGGCTAACATGCCATTTTTTGTTTACAATTTGGCTTTGCTGTTCAATATTTGTAACCGACAAACAATTATCTGGCAGGCTTCCAGGTTAAATTATAAATAAGACTAGTATGTATCTGGATGTGAGAAAAATTTGCAGCCCAACCGAGACTCAAACATGGAACCCTTCTGTTACAGGTTTGTTTGCTCTCCTGACTAATTCACACATTTTCCCACTGTTTCATATTTATAGTGAGTCCTTTACCATGGCACTTCTTTTCACGATTTTCTTGTTTTATATAAGTTGATCCTGGGCTTACATTGTGAGAGAAGTGGCATGGACATTTGGCATGCAGTATGTGAAGTTTAAATACGTAGCCAAGCAGCCCACAGAGGAAGCTCTGATTATACAACGTGTAGCTGATGAGGCTACAGGAAAAGCTTTGAATGCTTTTCAGATTCTTATGTCGGAGGGGGGGGGGGGGGGGGGAATTTGGACTAAGTGGACTTTCTTTTAATTGCTGACAACATCATCAAAAGGTTTTGTTCTCTCTATTTCAGTTCAGGCATGAAAACTGGTGTTAGTAGGAAAGATGCACTTTTTAATGACTTTTTAATGACCTAGTGGACTGGTGTAAAAAAGATAATCTATACTTCCCGAAATCTTTCCAAGAGGGAGCTAACTATTTGCAGGTTTGTGAAACTTTTTTAATTTTAATAGAATTATTACACAGTGTATTTAAAAAAGGAAAGTTTTAAGATACCAGGAACAGATTTTTAAAATTGAATACTATATTTAAACGTTTACATTTGAAAACTATTTTCATGGATTTTTGTATAAAAATTCCCCTCTTGTTTTTTAATCCAAGATTTAATCACACTGGAATTAAATAAATTTGCATTGAGGAATATATCAGATCTCTGTCTCAAGCAATTTTTTTTTTAATACACAGGTTTTCAAATAGAAGGTAAGTTGTTGGTGGTGCATGTATAATATCTAATAATTGTAATATAGTAAAATGCTAGTTCTAGCTATCAGACCTGCTTAATAACAAACATACTTTGTGTACACTTAATGCGAAAAAAGTTTATATAAATAAATAACACCTTCAGTGTTTACTTAACCCTTTCCCAAATATTTTGACGCATCTGTACTAGACGACTCTTTAAGACATTGTGACAAAAGGAGAAATTGCTCAAAACTACCATTTTCTCCTTTTGCCACAATGTAGTACTATTAAAATGTCTTCAAAGTTGTCTCATGCAGAGATGCTGTTTGTTGGAAAGGGTTAAATAGTTTAGGTGTAATAGGCTACATTTCTATACTGCTTTTGTGTACTTAATCCTTTCTAACACTTTATGTTGCATGTCAGAGCCTGGCTGTAGGAAAACCAATAATTTGACATTAAACATGATACTAGCCAGAACTGCACAGTTTGATGCTGGTAATCTTAAATACACCCTAATTTAATAAATACCAAAACAGAATAATTGTCATGGAGATAGGTTACATTAAAATAACAGTGCAAAGAAAATTGGTTTTCCTACTGCAAGGCTGTAGTTTATAACTTTACCCATGAAAAGATTATTAACCGATTTGGTATCGGATACATGTATATACTTTTTTTTCCACTGCTGTACTGTATAGTATAAATGATCTATACAACTGTTGTATTAGTGTTCTTAACTGGGTATAACTATTTATAAGTAACAGCTATTTCTGTCTGAATTCCTTATCTTTTTATTCAGATTAAAAACAGCAAATTACTAGCGCCTGAAATGAGACCCTTTTGTCATATTAAACTTGATCAAAGTGATTGGCATAGGCATTAGTTAAGTGCTACTTTGATAGGTGTTTTTTTAAAACGAACCATAAAAAGATATTGCTTTGAAACCTGGAATACTTATTTTCTATCATAAGTGCAGTTCATTCACAAGTTTGGTAACTCTTGTCAAATGTTGCAGTTCATTCACAAGTTTGGTAACTCTTGTCAAATGTTGTTAGAGTTATTGAGCATATTTGTTATACTTTCAGGTCCTATGCAATGCCCTTTGGAGTATACCAAATCACCAGACAACAATAGATGAGGCAGCAAAGTTCAGGAGTGATCTCCAGCCAGTACCAGTTTCATTTGAATAATACACTGGTTACAATAACTTTAAACATAAACAAATGAAATGTCAGCAATTGGCTAGCAGAGAGCTTGATTCCCATTCCATAGCTATTTACAGTTTATTAAACAAATCATACATGACTGGCAATGAAGAATGGGTTAGAGCATGCAAAAGTATTGAAGCGTTAGCAGCATGCTTATCATCTTATAAGGACTATCTAGATAAACAGTCCGAGTTATCCTATGAAAACAAACATTTAAGCCACCCGACTCGTACTATAAATGAACATGCCAGTATCTTTACATGTAAGAAAACAGCAAATTTAAATGAAAAGTACCTACAGTTAGAAAACGCTGTTGTTACTGCTGGTATAAACAATCCTGTTATCTTTAATGAAGATATTCACATTGCTAGGCCTTTTGAAAGCAGTGTTCAAAGGTTTAGGTTCTTTCAAGATTTACAATTATCTGTGCCTGTAGATGTTATTAAGTTTTGTCCAGGAGGTGCTTTTGTTACAACTTATATTGTGGCACAGGTTCAAGATAATATATCTGATACATTAATGCTAACAGATGGTGCAAGATTGGTACAGAAAATGAAACCCGAGTTGAAGGAATTCCACACAAGGGAACAGAAGAAACTTTTCAAAAACAAAGTTGCATATATTGCAAAGATACAGCCTGCTTTGACTGACTTTATTTACAGTGAACTCGCATCAGCTGCAAGTCATCCAGACACACAAGAGCGACTTCGTCTTATTTCTCTGGGAGATTAAGGGCTTCTGGCACACCTTCGCAATCTGAATCATGGACGCCCAAACAGAAAGTATGACACATTCTTTGACAAACTTAATGGCATAGTAAATGATATGTCCGCTGCTGATGACAGAAGATATGGAACTGGAATTGCTCATTTGTCACACTGGATAAATCTCTCTGAAATGATTGATGAAACGGCAAAAGTATGTCCTGAAGGAACACCCATTTCCTCGAAAAGTCTAGTCAGATTACAGTTTGCTCCACGTAATCCATACTCGAGCACAGCCCAGACATTCACCTCAAGAATTCCTGTACAATACACAATAAAAAGAAGACAGCTGAGAAGCCAGCATCCTGATGATCATTTTTGTGCTGCTTTGTTTAAATATTTGAAGTGTAAAACTGTAGAACTACGGGCAGATTCAGTCTTATTTTGTTGTGACGACCTAAAAGCTAAAGTACCCGTTGCGAACCGGACAGACCAGTTTCCACAGGAGTGCGTGGGCGGCAAAGCATTACACCTGTTGCAACAGAACTTTCTTCACTTGATCATGACATGAATGTGTCTTCATTGACACCAAGTGTTATCTTAGAGTGCAGCATTCCAAAAACCATTGATTCATCATTTGTTAGAGGTCAAGTTTTTCAACCATCTTCACCTTTACCGCACGCTGTACATCTCCAAAAACTACTTGAGCAGCGTGATTCTTTCCCAAGTGTAATATTGAAGTACACAGATGGTGGATGTGATCAACGCAATAATTGAGAGTCGGTCAAGTGTGCAAATATCTGCCTGTTTCTGGAGTTCAACTTAGATATGTTGATAGCTGCACGTTGCGCCCCCGGACAAAGTTAAACCAATCCAGCCGAACACATCATGTCACTGTTAAACTATGGATTACAAAATGTAGCTACAGAAAGAGAAAAACTTGACGAAGAAACCGAAAAAATGTTTAAGAAATGCAATTCGATGAAAAGCATGCGTGACATGGTGAAGAAACACCCATACCTTGAAAAGAAGTGGACTCAATCTATCGAACTAGTAGTCATTATTAAGAAATAGGTTTGGAAGGCTGAAGCTAAACGATAAACCATTTAACATTATAGATTATGTATCCAATGAAGACATGAAGTTGCTGATGCGACACCTGGGAGAGAGATTTCCTGATCTGAATGTGGAGAAATTACAAAAGGAACACACCAAAAAATGTCAGAGTTACAATGCCTGGAAGGAAAGACATTGTAGAGGAGAGAGACATTATTCCTTCCAAATAAGAAAATGTGCTGATGAAAGTTGCTGTCTCATAACTACTTTAATAGATCCTGATAAACTGGCATGGCTGCCAAACCCAGTTTTAGTTGAAAGCAAGGCCCACTATAACAAGTATGAAGATGTTAAAAATGAAGACACAAATGAAGATGACAAGACCCTCTTTAAAAATAGTGAGTAGAACACAGAAGACTACACCTTCAAAGGTTCATGCTCCTGTAACCGAAGCTGAACAGAGTACAAGTGACAGCGAAACTAATACAAATGATCTTCAGACCCACGTTTCATCTTCTGTATCAATGGCTGCACAAACTGCCAGAGCTTTAGCAGTTTGTATTGAATGCAGGAAACCAAGGGTTATCTATAGCAGAACTAAGTTGAGCCAGCGCCAGGAATATACATTAGCAATTTCTTTGAGCGAGTATGATTACACATGTGGTGGTGCCGAGCTTTTTCCACCATCTGTAAAAAAATCAAACTTGGCCATGCAAATAAGGCCACAATTACAGTGTGCTATGCCAATCGAAATTACTTACTATGGGTCTGATTTGGGGCGAAAAGATCTCTGAAAAAAGTTTATATAAATAAATAACACCTTCAGTGTTTACTTAACCCTTTCCCAAATATTTTGTCGCATCTGTACTAGACGACTCTTTAAGACATTGTGACAAAAGGAGAAATTGCTCAAAACTACCATTTTCTCCTTTTGCCACAATGTAGTACTATTAAAATGTCTTCAAAGTTGTCTCATGCAGAGATGCTGTTTGTTGGAAAGGGTTAAATAGTTTAGGTGTAATAGGCTACATTTCTATACTGCTTTTGTGTACTTAATCCTTTCTAACACTTTATGTTGCATGTCAGAGCCTGGCTGTAGGAAAACCAATAATTTGACATTAAACATGATACTAGCCAGAACTGCACAGTTTGATGCTGGTAATCTTAAATACACCCTAATTTAATAAATACCAAAACAGAATAATTGTCATGGAGATAGGTTACATTAAAATAACAGTGCAAAGAAAATTGGTTTTCCTACTGCAAGGCTGTAGTTTATAACTTTACCCATGAAAAGATTATTAACCGATTTGGTATCGGATACATGCAGATTTACGAAAAGAATTTTGCCACTTTGCTCAGAATGTATTAAATTGAACAAAACACCAATTTGTCAAAGGCCTATTAAAACCAAAAAAAATGAAATCATTATTTTTCAATAATTTATATATTTAACCCTTTCTTTCATATAAACGTTTTATGACGCCTCTGCTGCAGACGACTTTTGAAAACATTGTGACAAAAAGTGAAATTGCTAAAAACAAGCAATTTCTACTTTTGCCATCACTTTATTTGAAATCTACACATTTAACACATTCCCCTCGAACATATAATATTTAACTGATTTCACAAAAAGTAAATGTGACATGCACCATTTGTCTAAGACTCTTCCACCAACGGACCAGTTGCTTGGATTGATTATTTAACCCATTTCTTCACACAGGCGACATTTGACACCTGCCATTGAACATGACTTTTGAAAACATTGCAATAAAAGGTGAAATTGCTTTTTCACCTTTTAATGCAATATTTTTAACTCTTTATCAATAAAAATCTTTCAGTTTTCTAAATAGTTTTCTAAATAGTTGAAATTGTTCGTCTGATGATTGTAAAGCAGACAAACTTTGAAAAGTCATGTGCATCGGGTTAATTGATTGGGTTTAACACCATTTTTAACGGTATTTCAGTTATATGACGGCGGCAAGATCACCTAACATGTGTTTCCAGGCTTTCTCACACCAGTACTCCACACAACATTCTTCCAAGGCAACTGGTTACCTTCCCACATAGACTGTTTAGCCCATTGATGGAAGACGAATGACTCAAGTCACAATGACTTTTGTCAATCAATCTTTAAAAAAAAGAATGACAGAGCACCCGTCGTTTGGAGCACTGGCATGAAAAAGCCAGGAAACACATTAGTTGGTTAACTAGTCACCCTGACATGACTTAAAAAATGTTGAAAATGGCATTAAATCCCAATTAAATAATAAATGATTTCACAGAATGTTAATGCTAAATGTTAAAATGATACAATGTTTGTGTTTTGCTTTCAATAGTTAGAAATACACATGAATAAAATGTATCAATTACTTTTACTTCTTCTCTGTCTGTCCTAAGTACATTTCTAACCTGAACCCCATTGAAGGTACTCTACGCTAAAGGAGCCTGGCTTTTAAATTGTAAATACCTAAGAATACAATAGGCTAGGCTATTTGCCAAACATTCACTTTTTAAGCTATGTAACATTGAGCAATAAATGAACCTTGGAGGCAAATAACATGAAAAGCATATTAGCATGCTGAAGGGAGTGATTATTAACCAAAGGGTGCATAAAAAGTACATATTTATTTGTTTTAATACACAAAAGATATTTATATAAAAAATACCTACCTACCTACCCTATTTTTGGGGGACATGTAACAGGAACCACACATATTATTTTGTTTGGACCGTAAAGGTCATGTGACAAATAAAAGAAGTTTTTATCGTGTTCACAAAGTCAATTATAACAATTTTTTAAAGGGCCGTAATTCAGTCATGCATGACGGATCTGGCTTGTTTTCAAAAGGAACCAAGCTTTTATGGATATCTAGCTACTGAATAAGTTTGGTAAACATCGGATAGTATAGTCGGATCGTGTTCACAAAGGTCAATTATAACAATTTTGCCAATGTTAAAGGGCCACACGCCAGTCATGCATGAACAGATCTGGCTGGTTTTCGAAAGGAACCGAGTATATGTAGCTACTGTATAAGTTTGTTTCATAAACATTGGATAATAAATGATGTCTTTAACTTGTTCACAAGGTCAATTAAACAATATTGCCAATCTTAAATGGCCATAATCCCGTCATGAATGGAAGGATCTGGCTGATTTCCGAAAGGAACCGAGCTCTAATGTATATCTAGCTATTGAATAGGTTTGCTAAACATCGGATAATAAATGAAGACTTTACTGTGTTCACAAGAAATTGTGGACGGACAAAAGGCAAAGGGCGGTCACAAAAGCTCACCTTGTCACTACGTGACAGGTGAGCTAAAAACAGGCGACGGTGGTGCATAAAAAAAAAGTCATTCAAGTTATTCAGCAAACAGATAAAACATTAGTTAAAAAAACCAACTATCATCTAAAATATAGTAATTTGCTGATGGGAAATAATGATAACTTTAATTGATCTATATCGGCCGCTTAATTTATTGATGACTTTGCCGAGTTGCTAGGTTAACTTAACCACGATGCATTGCGAAAATGACAAAAACAAATATGGCGGCCGACTGCAGTGGTTACGACTCGATGGAAAAGGCAAAAACAATGACGACTGGGCATTGTAATCGACTCTGAATGTTTGCAGGTAGCATAAAGTTATAAAATGTAAGGTTTCGCAGATTCACAATTACTTGAAAATGTTTAAATGACTAATAAATGGCATATAACGTGGTTGGAAGTTTGTCACATGTTTAGAAAGTTAACAAAACACGAGAAAGTGTGAGAAAAGAGGAATCACATAGCTTTCCATGCAGTGGTTTCTCCCCTCTCTGCTATGTAAAGGATCAATCGATGGTAACAATGCTTAACTTTTCTTAAGATTTATTAACTAATTAATACAATTATGTACAAATAACAACAAGAAGAAGCATTGAGGAAGAGCAAGGAATCATTTTGCCTTCAGTGACCATTGAGCTCGCCCTCCTCCACCATGCTTATGACTAGTCGAGGTAAATCATCATTTATCATTTTATATATCGATGGCTCAGCGCAATACTATGCTAACTCTATATTTTTTCAAAGTTTGTTTTATTATACATTTTGAACAATGATCAAACTCTCCTGGTTCACTCAAAAGTTCTTGATTATATTCTAAGTATTTAACAAAGATATTTGAATTTCCAGAAAATATGCTAAGTCAAATCATTCTTTTTTTTAGTGCAAAACTATAGCTAAGTAGAGTTAGCTATAGTTTTGCACCGACAATATCATAAATTAAAAAAAAAAGGTTAGTGCTAACTAACTTGACTGAGACATAGTTTTGCACTGAGAAATAGTATAAATCATATACATGTTTCTCTCTTTTGTCCTATTTTAAAACATTTAAAAAAAAAAGTGTTTTAAAGCAACTTTATAATCAAGAAAGCCCCAGAATGGACACAATAAGCCCTGGAGGAGATTGTAATCAATGGGAATAATGTTTATTACAATGTAGTAACAGCCTCATCTGGTGAACAGAAAGAGGAGTAACTACTTGTAAGTGATCTTCCAAATCAGTGGAACAATTGCTAGCTGAACCTACAATCTGATGCAGGTTCAATTTTAAGTGTTAAACCTTATGTGAGTTTGCATCAAACCATAAGAAAGATAAAACAAATCCTTTTCTTAAAACAATGAAATGCTTAGTAACACCTCATTCAAGTAACAAAAACTGTTATGGTAGAAGCCAATGGAAATGAAGTGTTCACATCACACTGTAAGTTTGAAAACATGATCCTGTTTTGATTATCATTTGCATCAAGTTTGGGTGACCCAGAAATTGAATTCATAACATTGAAGCCACACATGTAGATATTGTGTAGAATACATGTACTGATACAAGTGAATCAGATGATATTGAATTATTTTCTGACATATCAGGAGTATATTCCTATATTCTTCAAATAATTAAAGACACAAACGATGAGAAAATCAAAAGGATTGAAGAATAACTACAACAATGTAGTTTAGGTGATGACAGTGTTAGTTTAATGTCTGTTCATAATGACTATGAACTTTCTACAGCTGTGTAATCTGAAGATGACATCCCATTATCTAAACTGATACTCTCGGTTAGATTTAGAGCACATCTCTTCTGGTATTGAATGAATGTTCTCACAATTTGAGAAGAAAATGTTGAATAAAACTTACTAAGAATCAAGTTTATCCAATTGTATTCTTCCAAAAAGAAAAAGAATAGAAACAATAGGTGCAAACTGAATTGAGTAGAAAGGTGTATGACATTGGGAAAATTTAATCTCGTTGATAAATCAGTTTCACCAAATGAAATGGAGCTCAGTTACTGTTCTAAAGTAGAAAGGGGATCTTATAGTAAAGTAACTGACAAAACACTAATGGCCCAAGTTGAAGAAATTGTTCCAACTATTGTTGAGAGAGAATAACAGTGCATTGATTTTGAAAATGAAGATATAGTTGAAGACATTAACATGGAAGACTGCAAAGTTAGTAGCTGATCAGAGTGAAATACAATTTGAAAATCATGGATCAGGGTTTGGGCATGGCTGCAGAAATTATTGTAGAAGGGTCTATGTAGAAGCTATGGGGTTAGCATTACAATTGACTGGTTAGTGTCAGGATAAATGGACCAGTAGTACTGGTAACTTATCCAGGAAATGATGTGATATAACTGAAAAATTGTTGATAGCGGCATTAAACACCAAACAATTGGAAGTTAGGAGATGCAATATGACAAAGGCAGTTTCTTTTTAAGTATTCTGCTCCACAGAAGAAGAAAGTAATAACAGTCCAGGACCATTAGTCAGAAATGAGTTAATTCATTTATGTGGATTTTGTCATTAAATGGTACAAATATTAGGGTTTGCAAGACATTTTTTCTCCAAACTTTGAATATATCTCCAAATAGCCTTTAAAAATGCCCAAATCATTATTCAAACTGTCGAGTCACACACAGAAAGACAATTATTCTGTCCATGCCTGTATTGAAAGGGCAAGCGGTCAAATTAGTGTGTACACAACCGCCCAGTGGGCCATTGTAAGAACTGCATGTCATAAAAGTCCAAACCATGCCCAAGTCCATCTGACCGCCCATACTGAAATTTGGCCGATCTGGGGTCAGATCCGTGTTGGGTCCGTGATAGTCCTGGATGGTCTGTCATGGTTAGGGACACCACCCCAGCAATTTTAAACTCTTTAAAATTGCCGTGGTCATCCGGGACCGGCCAGGAGGATTCTTTAATTCGGGGTAGTCCGAGACGGTCTGTGTAGCGACCGTGTTAGCTCCAGGAAGCTGCCGTGGTGGTACCGGGGTCAGATCCTTGTTGGCTCCGTGTTCATCCGTTGAAGTGCCGTGTTGGGTCCGGGCTGGTCCGAGGTGATGATGTTTTGCGACTTAATTTCACCCAGGATCAAGATATCTATTGATCCGGGGTGTACCGTGTAAATCTGGGTTGCTCTGTGTTGAGTCCGGCTTAGGGGTGACTGTAGCTTTAGAAAATGAATTTGTCATTTTTGTTTTACTTCAAGTCAGTTTCCAAAATACTCAACTTTTAATCAGGATTCAGAAAGGAACAAGGTTTTTGGACAGTCAAAATAGAATGTAACATTCCAATATAGCAGCAATTTAGTATGATAACAATGATCCAGTAGACTCAGGGATTAAGAAGGTCAAACACTGTTCTGAATGTGAAAGATATTGAGCTAAATATATTGCATAAGGACTACTCCATGATAACATTTGAGAAGTACAAAGAGCTCATGTCCTTATGTAGGTAGGGTGTAATCCCTCATTCCCATCACATCGTTTTATGCAGTCATTTCTCATGAGATTCCCAACTAATTCATAGTACTGTAAGGCTATTTTGTTACCAATATGTACTTAAACAATCCTACAACAGTTTCTGTTTGTTGTAATAATGTACTTTTGTTACAATGCTATGCTCACAAATATGTTGTGAATAAATAAGTTAACAACATAACTATTTGACCCTTTGCTCCATAGTTATTTTCTTGAACAGTCCAACAAATCGAAAGCATTAATTCACAACTTATCAATAATGGGTGAATTATGTTCACATTAACTGACAGAGTTGAAAATCTGTGAAGGAAAGGTTCAGATTGATCGTTACGAGCGATCTTAAATTTCCTACACTGTTTCCAAAGGCCTTCTTATCCGACAACTATTCATACTTTGCTTCTTAATGCCTGCTTTATTGGATGCGAGGAAATGCGGTTTTATGGAGCAAAGATTAAATAATTTGAGAGCCATTTTATCAAACATTTTATGATAAATATTGGTAATCCTGCTCAATAGTCATTCTCTTAGACTGTACTAACATGGAAGCACCAAGACACCACTTATCAGTAATTAATGAATAATGGTTACATTTACTGACAGTGCGACAAACAGTACAGGAAGATTTCAGAGGCATACTGTGTTGGGTGCTGGAAAAGGCAGTTTTATATAGCAAAGATTTAATATATTGTATTGATGTATAGCATTTTGTTTGAATAGGCAAAATAAAGTTATATAATTATCAAAAGATTGACATTTTAACTCTTCCTGCACCCTTTTCCACTGTCATTAAATATACACATAATTTAGCCATAACTGATAAGTGGCAAATAAATCCTTTCAATTTAGAAAGAGTCCAAGAAAATTCTTATGGAGCATGTTCTATTTATTGCATTATTTAAACTTCAAAATAACTTTCAAATTAAATTGGTGAAATATATCTTACTTGACTTAGTATAGGTTTTACATAAAAAAATATAAACATTTCATTAATTTTAAGTGCAAAACTATGTCTTTCTTGACTTAGGTTTAGTTTTGCGCTGATCTTTTTTCAACAAATCATTGATTTTCAGTGCAAAACTATGTCTAACTTGACTTAAGTTCAGTTTTGCGCTAAGTTTTTTTCAACAAATCATTGATTTTCAGTGCAAAACTATTGCTAACTCAAATTTATTGATTTTAAACTATTAAGAAAAAGTTTCAGATTAAAAAGAATATGATCATTAGTTTTCAAACATTTATCAGCATATAGAACAGAAAAAATACCTACAACATATCAAAAGGGAAAACATGTAAACAGTTTGTTCACTCTCCTGTAAAAAAGTTGAAAATAGAGTTAGCCTAGTATTGCGCTGAGCCATCGATATCTTATTACTGACTCACAGTTTTAAATTTATGAACACAATAGGTGTATCACCTAACCAATACCCGACACGTTGCGGGGAGAAAAGGAAGCTTCATGCCTTCAATAACCGGAGACACTTCTACTACTCTTTACGCGACGAATATGACATATCAAAGCCGAAAAATATTTAACGAACCGATTTAGGAAGAAACTTTACTTAGTTTTGACAAATTAAGACTATGAACCCTAGTTGAAAAGGTTAGATGCATCTAGGGAAAATACGAATCCTGGTTATCTTTCACGACAACCAGTGTTTGCCATTTCCTGAATGCTTCAAGACTCTCTTGGTCAACAGCAAATTGCTCTTTGAATAAACATAATTGTTTTCAACAGACTACAGACAACTCAAAATCTCCAGATTCAAAATTACAAAGGATTAAGTATAACCATGACCTGGAAACAACGATTTTTGAAAGAATTGTAGGCAAAGGAGGGAAAGGAATGCCTTTCTTAGCGGACGATTTCTACTTTCTGCAATGTCTCAGACTCGTTGCATTTTATTTTGTTTATATTTCTTTTCTGCAGATTCTTATAGAAATATTCCAGGTTGTTGGTAAACAAACAAATATGTATTCTAAATAACATCGTATTAACACACTAATTTTTAATTTTTAAAACAACTTAATGCTGGATTTTGTTCTGTTACACTGGCTAAGGCGTTGATTGTCATAGTCCGGCATATATGAATCTTTTTTCCGCAATTATCCTAATATTCATTTTTGGTAGACTTGCGCATGCGCAGAGGCTGCCATAGTCATAGTGAGTTTGAAGTCACGTGATGTATATGCCCTTCACCACCAACAATTAAGTGCAATTTTTGGTTGGACTAATTTACGAATGCTCACAAAAGCAAACATAGGGTAACGAAAAAAAATCCGATTATTCAAGCTTATAATAGAAAATAACAAGTCTTGTAAGTGTAAATATCATATTTAAAGTGTACACAATTATTTAGATATCACTACGCCAATATAGCACTGCACCGCGCAATTACCCTTTTTTCCCTCTCGGCAGAGACGTAAACATCCACTCGCCCACTAGCATAAGCGAGTGGAATGAAGGATCGGCTAGTAAAAAATTCTAGGCGCTAGTCCATACATATTCGTTCATGTCCTTATTCATAAAGATAGTATGCATTGCTAAGCCTTTTCTTTCTCTTTCTCTCAGTCCATCTATTCCTTCGACAACGATTAACGATGACTTGCATTTTGGATAGGTGCTTTCGACAAGGTCCGCGTCTAAAGAAACAAATTTCATCAAATGATTTGAGCGCTTTAAATCACTTGTTTATAAAGCGTTTAGAATACTTTGATTATAATAGGCAGAACGAATAACGAATAAATCTTGCAAGAAATCGATCATTTCTTTCGGCCAAAATCAGGTAAATGACACGCGGATATTGGTTGTTACAACATAACTGATTCATCCTTTTATTCTAAATTTGTATTACACAGTTCAAAATTAGATTTTGACGCGATTCAAGATTTTGACGCGATTATTTCGTTCATAGAGTTGATTACTAACAGATGACTAAGTTGATGATGGAAAGAACATTAACAAGTTAAGTTAAGCTAAAACATGCACAGGCAGGCGAGTGTTTCATTAGGATAAGTGCAACACTCAATTCCCAATCCTGCTTGCCCTTTAACAAATCACAACCCACCCCACAATATAAAAACTCTGCAGCAGACGAATTAAAAAAATCTGAGCAAAGATACAGAAAATCACATTTATTGGAAGTGTAATCATTGAATATAGTTGAAAACATTGTTGCAAAAGGAGAAAGCTTGTTATGAGCAATTTCTTCTTCTGCATCAATGTTTTCAAAAGTCGTCGGCTGCAATTACGTATGCAAGTGGGAAAGGTTTAAATAAGAAACACTTTTTCAAATGATAGTCAGTTGGCTATTCTAGTATATAATGTCCGTCTTAAATAATAATGACAAAACTTTCAAAAAACAAGAAAAATATTTTTTACAATTGAATTGAAAACATATTTAATCAAAGTTGGGAAAGTTGTCCCTTTCCGTGCTTTTTTTATGAGAGTTCAAATCACAAGCAAAACTTATGGGACAGAGTTGACAAATAACACATTAACACAATTTCAGATTTAGGCTTTGTTTCTGTCAAACTGCTGAAGAAGACAACAATGAGACACATTTTGATTAAAAGTTTATTTAAAAAAAGGAATAATTTTATTTATGATAAACAACATTACAATGATGGTGTAGAAAATACATGTCAACAATACATTTTTCAATTTGTACATTCATTGCACAGACCAAATCTTAGCAAGTTTGAAATTATGGACCCGACCTCTCAGAACATTTTTTTCTCAATTCATTACTTCTTGGCAGGATTTTACTGCTAAAATTGATGATTTTTTTTAATTTTTGGCCGGATTGCTCTAGCAATTCCGGTCTCTAGATTGGCGATGTCTTTCTCTCCGTCTGTCTGTTCGTCAACATTTTGTAAAATAAATATTCATATATGCACTTCTGTATCTCTTCTTAAACGATCACAATTCTACCTTCAGTACTTCAGTACTTTGATTTTTAAAATTGCAATAACGCGTATTATGCCTTTCAGAACACTGGCTGCCCAGTCTTACATGTAGTATACGTGACGTCATCAATAACAATGGACGCGTTTTAAATTCACTCTCGTTTGTAATAGGAAATAAGTGAAAACAACTATAACAAAACACTCGATTAGTCTTGTTAAAAGGATGTGTATTCGGGATTTATAGCATACTGTACTGAACTTTTGCTAATTTTATTTAATTTCTGAAGGAAAAATGGAAAACTATAAGGTAACGCATGCTATCGCTGTAAAAGCGATTCTGAGCGAAATATGATTTGAATATGATATAACACTAAGTTTATGATTACAATTATGATTAATCAAACACATACAACTTTCTAGTAAAATGAGCCATATGGCATTTAAAACTGAGTTATGCGGAACATCAATTGAGCAGAATTCACTCGAGTTTTTCTGATCCATCATCATGGAATTCAACACCCGAAGTTTCGTCAGAGTTACCAGTCTACAATGATCTGGTTGAAGGTATTGTATACAGGACACATACTAGTGAGTCGAAAATATGTATTGAATTCGTTTCTCTTGTATTTTTTGAAACTTTTTTTAAAAAAACGTTTCTGTGGATAAACCAAATATTGTCTTCCAGTGTACAAAACCTATTCATGGTCCTAAATGCATTAATAAATTGAACAAACTATTGAAATCGGCAGAACTTAGTGGAATTGGTTTCAACTTATGGAGAGCGGAAAAGTAATACGTATAACGTCTTTTTCAAAAACAGACCAACACAACAACAATACAAATGAAGTCAACGTCGCGCCAAATAGTGACAGCGCGGCAAAAAAATGTGCCGTGTCGAAATATTATGACGTTGTAAACGCCAATTCATAACGTCAAATTAAATAGCTGTGAGGCAGAAATGTCAGCCGTTAAAATGACTAGTCGTTCTTGTCCACGAATGAATGTTAGTAGCACTCAAACAGTTTAGGATAACAACAACATGGCTATAGCTGCGTTTAGTTCAACACCAGTTGTTTCTAAGACTTTATATAATCAATTGGATCTAGCAAGTAGTGGCATTCATTGCTTAATTAGGCAAATTTACCAACTAAACAATGACATCCATATAATGAAACACGATTTTATTCAACAAATGGTGCGTAAAGTAAATACGCTGCCATTTTTAGTCGTCAGTGCTATAGACAAATGCTTACTCAATTCACCAGGAAATGTCCACAGATTGTCTATTGCGAACAACGTTGACGAGGGATATGGTGAAAAAACAATTAAAAAGGGCATATACCACGAATCTCTGTCTATATGTTCTATATGTGAAAATTGCATGCATTGGCTCATCATCTCTCCATGAGGCCCGATGCACCTCTTTCAAGCCTTATAAAATGAATGATGACAGATTTAACACAAGAATTACGCGTAATTAAATGTCTCGCTGTCCCCTGCTTTGACTGTCAATGCAAGCGTAAAAGACAAAAAGTAAAATAACAAAACTTTAACATTGAGCTAAACACAATTGCCTTTAATCAAGAAAATAAAATAAAAAATAAACACAAATCTGCTTCTACTCCACAAAACTATAATTTCAGTTTACATACGAAAGGTTTAAAAATTCGCTCATTAAATATATGCCATTTATTACCCAAAATTAGATGAAATCAGACTATCTCTGAATGAGTCGAATGCCATACACATACTTTGACTTTGTGAAACCTTCTTCTATTACTTACATGATATCCTAAACAATGAACTTCAAGTTAAAGGTTTTAAATTTGAGAGGAAGGACAGAAATAATAAACATGGCGGAGGACTTCTTGTATACATAAAAGATGATTTGAGCTATACAAGAAGACTAGATCTTTTGAAATAGAATATGTATGGCTCGAATTCAACCCACCACATTCCAATATTCACACTAGTCCACCAAATTCGTTAGCCTCATGGGTAGATTTATTTTAGAAACAAATTGCAGGTGCATCAACAGAAAATCAAGAACTGATTCCTCTAGGTGACTTTAATATTAATTATCTACCTGAATGTAATAACAACAAATGGATAAATTTAACTACAGGGTAGTAATAGCATTACTCAACTCGTTGATGTCCCCACACGCATAACAGAAAATACATCATCAGCTATAGATCACATTTATTCTACAATACCCGACAATAATGGCAATTAGTGATCACTACTACCCTGTGTTTAACTCATAAACTTAACACAAATAATAGTTATAAAGGTAAGCTTACCACAATGTATTACAGATCATATAAATATTTCAATGAACCAGTTTCTAGATGATCTATCTTGCTCAGGTATTAATGAAATCTTACACTATGAAGACCCCGATCAGTGTCTTGATATGTTCTATGAAAAGTTTCTTAATATTTCTGACATACATGCACCAACAAACAAAAAATGTGTAAACAGATTTCAACAACCACAATGGTACAATGAAGAAATAAATTCTCTACAAAAACAAAGAGACAAATATCACAAACAGAAGCACTGGAGAAATTACAAAAAGTTTAGAAACAAAACATGTACACTTATCAAAAAGTCCAAACAAAATTATTTCACTGCAATTAACCAAAACAAAGATACAAAAACTATTTGGAAATACATTAAAGATTTGAATCCAAAAGAAATTTCAGATTTTCCAATGAGGCTAAAGCTAGTAGACGTAACTGTAGATGAAGTCCCTGAAATACTGGAAACCCTTAACACTCATTTTTGTGGAATTGCTAACAATATAAAGACAGAAAATCCTACACCTGATTTCAATCTGTTACACGACTATATTCAATGAAAGTTATCTAACGATAATAATATTTGAATGTATACAACCTGAAAAGGTTATGAAATACCTCAAAACCTTGAACATAAATAAAGATACAGGATTAGTTGGTTTGACCCCAAAAATCCTGAAATAAGCTGCACATATAACAAGGGCACCGCAAAGCGGATGCATCCCCTCGGCTTTCCATTTTCACATTGAGTTCTCTTGTGATCTAAATATTTAAGTCCAATTTTTGACTTCGATCTTTGACCTATGACCTTGAATCAATAGGCTTCAAAATATTGTCACAAACTAACTGTATGCCAAGTTTGGATAAGATCTGTCAAGGAATGGTCAGTGTAGAGTGGTGACAAGGTTGCCACAGCTGAGATATGTTGTAAGTTCAATCAAGTTCAATTTTGGGCATGACCTTTGACCTATGACCTTGAAAACCAATAGGCTTCAAGATATTATCATAAAGTAACTTTATACCAAGTTTTGTTATAATCCGTCAAGTAATGGTCAGTGTAGAGTGGTGACAAGGTTGCCACAGCTGAAAATATTGCAAGTCCAATTTTGGGCTTGACCTTTGACCTTGAAAATCAATAGGCTTCAAGATATTATCATGAAGTAACTTTATACCAAGTTGTGTTAAAATCCGTCGAGTAATGGTCAGTGTAGAGTGGTGACAAGACTATCACAGCTGAAAATATTGTAAGTCCAATTTTGAGCTTGACCTTTGACCTATGACCTTGAAAATCAATAGGCTTCAAGATATTATCATAAAGTAACTTTATACCAAGTTTTGTTAAAATCCGTCAAGTAATGGTCAGTGTAGAGTGGTGACAAGGTTGCCACAGCTGAAAATATTGCAAGTCCAATTTTGGGCTTGACCTTTGACCTATGACCTTGAAAATCAATAGGCTTCAAGATATTATCATAAAGTAACTTTATACTAAGTTTTGTTAAAATCCGTCAAGTAATGGTCAGTGTATAGTGGTGACAAGGTTGCCACAGCTGAAAATATTGCAAGTCCAATTTTGGGCTTGACCTTTGACCTATGACCTTGAAAATCAATAGGCTTCAAGATGTTACCACATACTTACTTTATACCAAGTTTGGTTAAGATCTGTCAAGAAATGGTTAGTGTAGAGTGATGACAAGGTTTGTTACGGACGGACATACATACGGACGGTCCCGTTACTATATCCCTTTCTCGCTTACTTCGTAACCGAGGGGATAATAATGCCACTTTCACATATTATAAACATGAGCTTTATGATACATTTCCAAAAATTCTAAAACAATCACGAATAAGACCAATATTCAAATCAAGGGATTATGAAATGCCTGAAAACTATAGACCAATATCAATTATTTCAGTTATTTCAGAAATTATTGAAAAGCATGTGGCAACAAATCAATACTTATCTACAAGAGAAGAACCGTCTACATCCATATCAATCTGGTTTAAGATCCGGCCACTCATGCCAAACTGCACGTACTAATATAATTGCTGAATGGCTGTTCCTAATAGATCAAGGTAATTTAGTAGGAACAGTGTTTTGGGATATGAAGAAGGCATTTGACAAAAAATGAAAAAGCTCTTGACCAAATCTCAAAGTCAACCAAAAACCACCGACATCATGTTTTAAACTTGACACACTGAATGTGTACAACTTCCATGATGATTCGATAAAATGGCTTATTTCATATTTAAGCGAAAGAACTTGGCAAGTGGAATACAATAACATCAAATCTTTATCTAGAATAATCATGTATTGAGTACCTCAAGGATATGTCCTTGGTCGTATCTTGTTTATTCTATACAATAACGATTTACCCCTCTACACAAAACTTTCTAATACAGATATGTATGCTGATGATCCAAAAGTAATACAGCAGCAAGTTCAAGAAGATATAGGAAATATTAACCGCTGGTGTGAGAACAATAGAATGTACATCAACCCAAAGTTATGCTTTTAGGCACTGCGCAGAAACTTAAAAATAGAAATTCACTACATCTTACTATCAATGATGAAGTTTTAAGTTCTGTTGATTGTCATAAATTATAAGAAAGTCATGTTGACCATAAATTGACTTGGAGTTCCCGCTTTTGATACCCAATGTAAATTAATTGCATCTCGCATTGCACTTTTGCAGGGACTTAAGATTTATCTACCTGTAAATGCCAGAATTGTTTTCTTTTCTTTTTATATTCTTCCACTGTTTGACTATTGCAGTACAGTTTGGGGATTCTCCTCATAAATTAACATTGAGAAATTAATTAATCTTCAAAAACGAGCTGCACGAATTTTACTTAATAAAGATATTATGATATCCTCTGCAGAAATGTTCAAAGAATTAAACTGGCAACCATTTGATAAAAGAGTCAATCAGAAATGTATCATGATGTACAATGCCCTTAATAATCAAACTCCAACTTACATAACAAACAGATTAAACCAAGCTAATAACATAAATGCCACATATTCCTTAAGGTCTGTCTTTAATCTCACTATTAACCTGGATAAGCCAAAAACAAATATATGGAAAAAGTATTTTACTTATTCAGGGTCAGACCTATGGAACAAATTACCTCTTCATATAAAAACATCGGAATCCCTACATACATTTAAGTTAAATTGCTTTAAACATTTCATAGAAAATTCACAGTAACATGTTACGATACTCTACTCTGTTGAGTAAATGTACATACTAATTGTTTTACTTAAAAAAAATGAGGGCCTCATGGAAGATAAGTTTTTGTAACTAAATGAGTTATTTTTACTCATAAAATAAAGTTGTTATTATTATTATATTATATCATCATCATCAATCTTTATTTCACGGTTTGTCCGAATATCTTCCTTATGGCGGGTAATATGCACAGGTATCCTGTGTGGCTGTCTCAAAACCGGTGACTGTTGAGAAGTTCTTGTATCTCGTGTATCACGGCTACTACGGGTAGGCTCGTGCACACCCTCGCGTATATTCGTTTGTGTATTTGTAGTTGTCACGTTTTGGTCAGGAATTAAGGGACTACATGTATTAACATGAAATGACTCGCGTGCATCGTTGACAGTAATGGTTTCCTCGTTCTGATTCGTGCGCCTTGGGGTTGTCCCCGTTAATTTAGTTACTCTTGTCAAGACATCACATCACGATATGACGGATGCGACGGCTGATCTTCATTGTTCGTTTTCAAGGATATTTTTATATCAAGCACTTTAGATTCCATTTTACAGATTTGTCAATCAACTTTTTTTTCCAAAATTAGAAATCTTATCAATTATAAACCGAAGCTCATTGTCACTTGAGTCCTTGCTCTGTTTTGCATCATTTACTACCAACTTGATGGAGGTTTTAAGACTAGTTACCTCACGGCCCTCGTGTTTTCCCTGACTTCCTCGCACAGGCTGGTCAGGTCTGACGTCACAGCAGTGGCTTTTCAGTTCTCTTTAGATTCAACACTAGACTCCGACGTTGCCGGGGAGGGTGATCTCGATCTCAACTTCTTGCTTCGCACAAGGCCCTCTTCCGACCTCCGCTTTGGGGTTATTGCCTGCTCATCGACAGAAAGTAGCTGGAGAAGCAGGTCAACATCTTCCATTGTTCCGGCTAGATCTACCATTGGCCAGAAATTGGTAGACTCACTAACTGTTTGTATGTGTTATTTTGGACCGTGTTGTTGCATCTCTAATGGAGTAGTAGTCAACATTTCCGCCAGATCGAGGGGATCTATAATCGAGGTAAATTGCTGTAACATATGGGAGATGGCTTGCTGCAGTTCGACCTTACTAAGAGAGACCAGTGTTGAAGGTGGATGTCTGAAATCGACCCCACGCTCTCTTCGTGGCCTACACATTCTTTCGGCAAAACCTCTGGCATAATTTTGGCCAGTGAGTCTGGCTCACTTTCTAAAGCGTTTGCCTACGTAGGATGCCTCCTCTTTTCCCATCACATGATGGTCTCGAGGTCCCAATTTTGTATGGCTGTGGGTTTCACTTGAGGCAAGTGCCGTCCCCAGGGTCAACTTAGGACATCACGGCCATCATTCTATGTCTTCGATACCGCATCACATGCTCCTTTAATTCCCACTCCTTCGTGCACCGGAACCGGCATACCGCACAATAAAAAGGGACCTCATCTCTTCGTAAATGGTCCCTTACATTGTGGGCCTCCATCCTGTATTTTACGTCAATGTACTCCTTACTGGCCTTGAATAAGCATCCGAGGCATAAATAGGCCCTCCCTTTCTTCCGTGCCGCCTTCTCCACCGAACTTCCCGGTGACATGAATGGGCGGCGTCTTTCCCATGGGGCCTGCTCAAGGCCATATTTCTCTTTTATTTTTCGTCTGGTTTGGTAAAACCTGAGAAATATAATGGGGAAAAATTGTTAGGATGAGACGTTCCTACTGTCTTCAACTTGCACTCTTTCTCTACTTTAGCGCGCCTTTTAGTTTTTTAACGGAGTTGCAATCCTCGTCTGTATTTATACTTTACTTGCGTTAGGGAATCGGACATTACTCAAACTTCACATCTTATGTAACTGGATACCCTATAAGTCGTAATGTCTCTGGCCCCTACCTATATTACGGTCATTTAAAACAGCCTCACAATACCTAGGCAAATCTCTTGCCAAACCGCTACTTCTCTTACGATCTTTGGACTCTCTGCGAGCTTCCTCCGACTCTAACTGGGTATTCTACCCATAAGCTGTTAAGAATCAATTTGCCCAATGCAATTTACCTGACCCTTCGAGGCAGGTTTTTCAGAATACAGTTGAACTCCAGTCCTTTACCCCATCTCCGATAAAAGTAACCCTTTAAAAAACAAAACTACTTACGCAGCAAAACCCTTTAGAAGTCAGAAGTATTGAAGTAAGGAAGTTAGAAGTTTGGAAGTTAGAAGTAAGGAAGTTGGAAGTTAAAAGTGATGAAGTTAGAAATGTTGAAGTTAGAAGTATGGAAGTTTGAAGTATTGAAGTAAGAAGTCCCTCCAGGGCTTCCATACATTTCAGCTTTTTTCGTCTTGCAAATGAATGGTATTGTTGTTGACGTTAAATGCAAATTGAACACACGTAAAATTGTTTAGCTTTCCCCCTTTTCTTCAGTTTTAAGCTCAACTGGCTGAAAGCCAGTCGAGCTCATGTCATGGCGAATTGTCCGTCGTGCGTCATCCTTTTACTTTGAACGACTTCTCCTTGGCCAATTAGGATAAAAGATTTCTCAAGTTTTTACTAAAGCCATAATAGGCAAAATAGCTCCGGCCTCTGGCGGCCATGTTATTCGACCAATCAACATGGGTTGAAAGAATCTAATAGAGGGTCATCCAAGGAACATTTCTACAAAATTATTTGAAAATCGGCCAACCAGTTTAGGAGAAGAATTTTGAAGCTTTTTGTTTTGGTTGCCATTGAAACCAGAATTGTGCATGGATCAAACAAATTTGAAGGAACTAAGGAGAGGACATTAAGAGAATGCTTCCTATGAAGTTGCATTGAAGCAAAAAGTTGATGTACGGACGCACGACGGACAATTTAAATGGTTCATGCTAGTACAAGCTGTTTGATTAGCACTGTAATGGAAAAATGTTGGTTGTCATTTTTTCTTTAACAAATGTTTACGTAAGCATTACGTCATCAAATGACCTCAAAACTGTTGACACGGGAACTGTTTTTTCCAACCTCACGCAAATTCTAACCGCACACTTGATGACCCGGTGCTGTGGATAAATTATTACCTGTGTATTATCTATTGTGTAACTATAGAATATACTTATTGTAATTTAAAAATGTATTTCATATAAAAAGAACAAGAGCGCCAAATGTCACAAAATACGCCCGTCCTGTTTTTTGAGACCAAGTATAGTGGTAATTGGTTGTCACTGATTTTCAATATATAAGACCACCTTCATAAAAAAAATATTAGAATTTGCACTATCAAATATTATTGTTGTTTTAATAAATTTCGGATCAATAACATTTAAAAAATGTAATTCTAAAATTTTGAATGCAACACTTTTATCATTTCGAAGATATTCACTGTTAAAATATAGCAATCGAAGATTTATAAATTACCATTTTAAACCTTCGTTTGTATCAGGGTGTGTTATTCTAACGTGGCTGTACTGGTCATAATTACGTTTTTATGAAATCTAATCGATTTTATATGTACTAAAATGGGGTTAAATTTTCCAAATAAAATCATATAACATAGATGTATTATCATTTGTGTCTGAAAATTTTCTTGATAACCGACGACACTTTTCATTTGTTTTGCTATTTTTTAACTGAAAACGTTTGCGCATTCTTTCATTTTTTATAAATGAGATACTTTGAAAAATCAGAATGTATAACACACATGGAATCATCAGTGATTCGTCTTTTTTAGAAAATACGTGCTTTATCTTCTTATAAGAAGGGGTAACTATATATAAGTAGAAAATTCAAAACCAGTCTCAATGTAACGAAGGTTTAATGATTTAAACAAAACACTGTTAACCAATATTTGCTTACTGCAAGTATGTCATGATAACATCTAGTACCAAATATGTTACAAATGTTCAAAATATATTGTTTAACAACTATGAAAAGACATTTATCATTTTAGCCATTTTGTCGTTTATAAGTGTTAAACTTGTTCAATACAATACAAACCAATGGTTCACCTTTTAAATACGAATTTTGCACTTATCTATAGAAAATTCACACGTCATACAGCCTATGACACATTTTCATTGATATTAAAACATACATTGCAAACTTGTCCACTTGTTTCACCAAAAAACTGTCATAAGTAACGAAAGTTTGAAAGTAACGAAAGTTTCCTTAAAATACAAGGCAACACAAACATGGATTTTTATGTGCAAATTACTTCAGTAATGTGATATATGACAATAGAACAGGTAACATCTTAACAGTTCTGAGTGAATAAAACTTATTTCTTCATAACCTTGGAAAATGCTTCCAGAATAATGTCTTTTTCATTTTCTGATAATTGAAACATCCTGTGTGTTTTTCCAGTGGCTACTGGAGCTTTTATCCGACATAAAATTGAATTAATATTCAACCATATCAAATCCCGACTTGTTGGCCATTTGAACAGTTGTTTCCTGGGTTCCATGAAGTCCACTTCAATTTCATGGTCGTTGTTATCTATGTCGGCTACTTTCCCAATATACCACTTTCCGTCATAAACTGCGGCTACAAATTCATCAATTGTGTATGCATTTTCTGAAGCTATCTTCTCGGCTTCCTTGCTATGTTGTTGAGCATGTGTTTTCGCCTGGGGAGATTCTGTTATTGTCTCAGCTTCCTTCCTCACGGTTTCTTCGTTGTTCGTGTCCGTAGTGACAGTCT
Source organism: Serripes groenlandicus (assembly GCA_031761405.1). Taxonomy (NCBI): domain Eukaryota; kingdom Metazoa; phylum Mollusca; class Bivalvia; order Cardiida; family Cardiidae; genus Serripes; species Serripes groenlandicus. Next base: position 234,295,477 of record JASEVX010000001.1, on the reverse strand, counting down.
GTTTGGTGCCACTTTGTTGAATAATTGTTTCCTCCTGGGGAGGTTCTGTGTTACGAACTTCATCTTGTTTTTGGTTAATCGAACTGTCCGCCTTTGTTTTTTCAGTTCTCCAAGAGTCACACGTTTGTCCAGAAATGCATACTCCACAGTAGCAACTGACATCTTTAACTCTTATCCTAGACTCTCCTAAACCAAGGACTGCGTGAATCTTCATTGTTCCCTTGACCGGTTTTAGCTGCAACTTGTTTAGGCGTGTATCCGTTCCTTGGCATGTTTCCGTAGATACAAAGCGAAATGTTACGTTTTTCATACTTGACTGTTGTGCCCAGTTATAAAACCCTATCGCATCTTGAATTATGACTTTTCCACTTCGCATGGCTTCATCTGCCATTCGTTTACAAGTACCCCCGAGTCCATCACACGGGCCCTTACCGTGGCCAGCCTCGAAATAATTCCATCGTCCTTTCACGCCGTGAACACATTGGTGATTGGCAATGAAATCAAACATTTGTTTGTTTCGGTATTGGCTTGTGGGAGAGTCACTCCAGTAGTGAATGTATTTCAGTCCACTGTCCATCTCCTTCAGAATTGGCATAAGTTCTGCAATAAATGCAATAACAGTTGATGATTTGTGGGCCATCTCATCGGATACAATGATAAAGCTTTTATGTTCAAGTTTGTCATCATCTGACTTGAAATATACAACCATTGGGTGCAAGGTAACGCTCGTTTGATTAAAATACGCACTCTGTACCTCTTCTAATGACTTGCAACTGTAATTCTCAGCAAAATCTAGTTGTATGATCATTTCGTGTTTCGGTAGCTTCTCTTTCAGTGTACGAATTTGTTCATACTGAATACGAACTCGATTTACATGTGCATCAAACTCGAACATCTGATTTTCTACGTGAGATATGAATTTGTCAGACTGCATCAGTGATTCGACAATTTTTGTCACGTGTTTCCGCTTGCCCTTTTCTTCTACTTCCACACGTGTCCACTGGCCCAACACTACGGATACGCCCAATTTATCTTTCATCAATTCTGAACTGGGAATTTGTTCCATGCCTTTTTCTGGATTCACTGAGATGTTGAAGCCTTCTCTTCTGAGGGCTTTGATAGTCAGAGCGGCATTTTGATGTTTGGTACATAAACATGAGCTACGACTTGAAAATGCTGCTGTCAATATATATTTTGGACGTGATCTGCAAAATGAGGTAAACGAAATTTTAAGGTTCGGATTTTCAGACTTGAACTTGTTGTACAGATTTGTCAAATAATCAGTTAGCACGTGCGTTTGAACCTTTTCGCCCTTTTTCAACCTCTTTGCATCTTGTTTACCAGGTTGTGTCCTGCTATTGTCTTCCCTTGTCATGAAAGCTGTAACCTTAGTCTGGTGAATTTTGACTACGCTCATTCGTGCTGATTTTCGTATTTGATGCAGTTTACTTTCGCTTTTGTTCAGTCCATGTCTACATAATCCGGTCACTTTGGATAAATATGTAGAACATTTGTATTTCTTCATAACCTTGCCGGAGATAACATTATGAACGGCTTTCATTTTGCTCCTTGGTGTTTCCCTCTTTGTAGCCTTGATCTCACTGACGAGAACGTTACTCAATAATAACGACCTCTTAACGACTTTCTTTTGTGCCGTTGAAAGGTTAGCATCCGTCATAATTTTTTCAGTCTGTTTATTCGGGGTCATCTCACTTGTACTTGGTTGCTCTGTACTTGTCTTACTTGAACGAACCTTTTCTAGCTTTGCTTTCTGTCTCTGTGCTGATCTTTGGGATGTGCGACATCGCTTTCGAAGTTCTTCTCTTTCCATTTCAAGTTTTCTGATTCGTAAATTAGCTTCAGATAGCTCTCTCTTCCACCTCACCAGTGCCCCCTTTCTCCTGTTATTTTGAAAGTTCATTCTAACCGCCAAACGTCCCCTTTCTTGTGAATGACAGGCTTGCCCACTTTCATACCCACTTGTCTCAAGATCCACAGATTGATTGGCTAGCCTCTCTTGTCTTTTTTTACTGTAGAAAGCCCGAAGTTTCTGTCTATTCTTTTTATTTCTCCTGTCTCTGTCGTTGTCGGACAATGCCGCTGACGGGACATAATTTCGCTTCATGCGATCTTTTTCTCTCTGTAAATATTCCGCATTGTTCTTCTCCTTCAATCGTTGGCGGTACGCTTTTTGAATTTCAGCCCTGCTCTTCCCCATTACAAGTCTGAAATGAAGAAAACTTTCGTTACCGCCTTAAACTTTCGTTACCATGACTTGTGAAGATTTTTATCATATTAACAGCTAGTTGGTGCTTCCAGCAAATCAACCACTGCGTAAATATAGAATATGATTTAAAATTACAAGTAAAGCTTAAGTGCAAATATAAATTCATTTTTTAACTACACCTTGTGTCAGACTACGTATAGAAATAACGTATTTGAAAGGATAATCAGTGTGCAAAAATAACGCTTTTTGAAAACAATACGTTTTATTTTACACAAAATATGGATGTCAGATATATTTAGAACCGATATATAAAGAATTTTTTTGGCATCAAAATAAAAGTTAATGGTTTGAACTTAATAAAAGTAAATGTGAAACCTTCGTTATCGTTCGGTCACGAAGGTTTTACTTATTGTGCTCTCTCTTTTTATATGAAAGGGAGGTAACTAAGGGTATGGGCATGCGTTATAATGATCAACTAGATCAAAATGCATTTACAAAGATAAATGACTCAAACTAATTATAGTTTATGTCATAAATAATTCAAAAATCGTAAGGCTACTCACATTTCCGATAATTCTCTGTCAATACTGGACTCTGAATGCTGTTTAGTTCATTTTTTTGAACCTGGATTTGTTTTGAAGGACGCGAGGCAGTAAACTTTCACAATGACGTCATACATACAGAGCTACTTAAATTCGAATGTTTACTTTTCCATATTGGTAACGAAAGGTTAATTAACGAAGGTTTAAATGACGTCGTAATGATGTAATTATTTATTTAGAATTTTTATGTAAAGTCTTTGTTGTTTGGAAAGGCATTTGTGAAAGGTGATGTCTTTCATATTGTAGCATAATATTATTCCGTTTAAATCAGTTTTATTTTGAATTGTACAGTAACGAAGGTGTGCTGATTTACTTTTTAAGACGGGTGTCTTTCTTGGGAGTTGTATATAATGTTTTGCATGCGTTTGGTTACCACCAATCTGATTCTTTCATCAAATATATGCTGAAAGATGACTGCCAAAGAATAATACAACGATTGAAGACCAAGATGGTCAAGATACAGTTATCATAAAATACTGTCACGAAGGTTTATTAAAAATGCGAAATTCCGGCGACAATTAAACTAAGCAATATATTTAGGAAAATAGGTTGCTGACAATAAGAGCCATTCCTTTTTTCGAAACCCATGGAATGTATCTTTGATAAGGTGAGGAAATGCGATCGATATTCTGTTTTGTAGTCAAAATACACTTGATCAAATATCAAATATAGTGTCGGCGACAGTAACGAAAGTTTTAGTTTTGGCACCATATTTATAATTTTCTCCTGGTAAACCTCATAAATACTTGTATCAACGTTAGTTTCAATTTTCGTCGATGTCATTTGCAAATACCAACCCAAAAAATCTCAGATTATCTCATGGTTTCTTACAAAACTTTACAAAAATAATGATGTACCTTCTTATTGAAAAACAGTGTGTACGTCAGCCAAACTTAGAGAGCGGACACTGTTAGTACAGTTTTGGCCATTTCGAGGGACATAATTGTGTAGAGACTAAGATAACGTTGTAAGTTATCAAACGTAACCAAGATATTCTGCCTATAAACATATTGTCTAAATTTGGTGATGATCGGTTAAAGGCTTTACAAGATATTTAGCTGACAAGACCAATTTTAGGTAATTTCTATAATTAAAGGGCAATAACTCTCTATCGACTGGAGCAATATGGCTAGTTATCGAACTTGTCCAAGATATTACGCCAATACACATTCTGACTAAATTTAGTGATGATTGGACAAAAGCTCCCAAAGTTATTGAGCTGACAAGACCAATTTTAGGTAATTTCTATAATTAAAGAGGGATAACTCTCGATTGACTAAAGCGATATGGCTAGTTATCAAAATTATCCGAGATATTATGCCAATACACATTCTGACCAAATTTGGTGATGATTGGACAAAGGCTCCTAAAGTAATTGAGCTGACAAGACCAATTTTAGGTAATTTCTATAGTTGAAGGGCGATAACTCTTGATTGACTAAAGCGATATGGCTAGTTATCAAACTTGTCCGAGATATTATGTCAATACACATTCTGACTAAATTTGGTGATGATTGGGCAAAGGCTTCTAAAGTTATTGAGCTGACAAGACCAATTTTGGGTAATTTCTATAATAAAAGGGCAATAACTCTTGATTGACTAAAGCGATATGGCTAGTTATCGAACTTGTCCGAGATATTAGCCCAATACACATTCTGACTAAATTTGGTGATCATTTGACAAAGGCTTCTAAAGTTATTGAGCTGACAAGACCAATTTTGGGTAATTTATATAATTAAAGGGCGATAACTCTTGATTGACTTAAGCGATATGGCTAGTCATCGAACTTGTCCGAGATATTATCCCAATACACATTCTGACTAAATTTGGTGATGATTGAACAAAGGCTTCTTAAGTTATTGAGCTGACAAGACCAATTTTTGGTAATTTCTATAATAAAAGGGCAATAACTCTTGATTGCCTAAAGTGATATGGCTAGTTATCGAACTTGTCCGAGATATTAGCCCAATACACATTCTGACTAAATTTGGTGATGATTGGACAAAGGCTTCTAACGTCATTGAGCTGGCAACATACTGGACGCCGCCCGCCCGCCCGTACGCCGCAGGTAAAACTATAATACGATCCGTTTTTTCAAAACGGGCGTATAAAAAGAGGATGAAAGGATGGATATATTTATGAATGCTTATTTAATGTAAATCCATACTATTGTGACATGTTATGACCACTAGTAACGTTCTATATCATAAATTAGGACTTTTATTAAGATTTGGTTTTTCTATTTGATAATTAAAATAGAAACTTTGTGAAAAAAGCAGAATTTGGGCCTATCAAACATTTTCTTCATTTCCAATATTGTTTTCTACTCAATTATAAATAAACATTTTCATTTAGAGGTATTTTCTATATTTCTAACGGTATGTTTTTACATATCGTTGTTGCAGATTTCTAATAAAATTAATCATTCATTTCGACACATTGAATCTCTGAAATTTGTGGGAAACGGAACATAATGAGCATTTTCTGCTGTACAAATCTCTCTCGCTGTCTCTCTCTCTATCTCTTTTCTGATCTATTCTAAATAATTTAGTTTTAAAATAGATAAATGGATGCTTAGGTCTCGAAGCTTATTGTAAAACGGGAATGTGAGTATGAGTAATCACTGCGGTCTCGGACATGTTTTCTTTTTTGGGGTCTAATTCCCCACCCTAGAGCCAATCATTGTGTCTAAATCGCCATAGTCAGTGTGGCAATAACACGTGACCTGTGATGTCATACAGGCTTCAAACCCAAGACAAATTTTGTTATGGCATATACGCCATGCTAAGCGGAATAATTTAAGCTTTCCGAGAAGTACAGGTTCTTCATCCCCAGTCGAGCAGTTTTGTCCATCACTCAGGAAAACCTTGAAATTAGTTGGCATTTCAGTGGACTTCAGTTCCAAGCAGTTACGTTTTTCCTCCATTATCTTGCGTTTGCATGATTTAAAGCCAGGTTAACATCAACAGGGAACAACGGAGACTACATCGAATTATATGAGAGACATAGCGTCAAATTTTGATGGACAGTTTACCTTTTCTTCTAGTTTGAAAAAAATGGCATCAGCAGAAATGTAACGGCTACTAATCCAAGCTGTTTTGTAGAATAGGTTACAATGACAAACAATGTCTTCTGTTTTGAAGAAAATCAACTATTTCTGCCGTAGATTTAACTTATACTTACGCTGGCTTGTTTGAAGTATGTCTGTATATCAGTATTGAGTGTTTTGAAAGGGATCTTATGGAGTCAATATAGCTATCGTTAGAAGAAGAAATATTCAAGTGAATTTGACGCTGTTCTCGCGACAACTCGATAGCTTGTTTCATTATTCGTGCGGTGTCGTGAGAGTAGAGACAACAGAGAACCATCGTCGCAGTATGCTTGTTTGTGCGGGCCTACGAAAGGACACTTATTGTTGTGTTTTTTTCTAAAGCCCACCCTCCACCATTGGGTACTGTTTTTTTCCTAAAGAAGCCCACCCTCCACCTTTATAAGGCACTTTGATAAGTGTTTTTCTTTTATTATTTTCTAATGTATATCTAATTAGCATATTAATGCTATTCATTCCGTAAAAGAGGGTATAATTACGGAATGAACTAAATCCTTATTGGGTATACCCAACAAGAAAGATCAAAGAAAAATACCCAACAAATGCCCGGACGTAGGTGCGTGCGTCCGTCCGTAACAACCTTGTGACCACTCTACACTGAATATCCTTTGACCGATCTTAACCAAACTTGGTATACAGTTAGTATATGGCAAGGTCTAGAAGCCTATTTATTTTCAAGGTCATAGGGTCAAGGTCAAAATTGGACTTCGACTATTTACCCATATAACAACCTTGTGACCACTCTACACTGAATATCCTTTGACCGATCTCAACCAAACTTGGTATACAGTTAGTATTTGGCAAGGTCTAAAAGCCTCTTTATTTTCAAGGTCATACAGTCAAGGTCAAAATTGGACTTGGACTATTTTCCCATATAACAACATTGTGACCACTCTACACTGAACATCCTTTTACCGATCTCAACCAAACTTGGTATATAGTTAGTATTTGGCAAGGTCTAGAAGCCTATTCATTTTCAAGGTCATAGGGTCAAGGTCAAAATTGGACTTCGACTATTTACCCATATAACAACCTTGTGACCACTCTACACTGAATATCCTTTGACCGATCTCAACCAAACTTGGTATACAGTTAGTATTTGGCAAGGTCTAAAAGCCTCTTTATTTTCAAGGTCATACAGTCAAGGTCAAAATTGGACTTGGACTATTTTCCCATATAACAACCTTGTGACCACTCTACACTGAACATCCTTTTACCGATCTCAACCAAACTTGGTATATAGTTAGTATTTGGCAAGGTCTAGAAGCCTATTCATTTTCAAGGTCATAGGGTCAAGGTCAAAATTGGACTTCGACTATTTACCCATATAACAACCTTGTGACCACTCTACACTGAATATCCTTTGACCGATCTCAACCAAACTTGGTATACAGTTAGTATTTGGCAAGGTCTAAAAGCCTCTTTATTTTCAAGGTCATACAGTCAAGGTCAAAATTGGACTTGGACTATTTTCCCATATAACAACCTTGTGACCACTCTACACTGAACATCCTTTTACCGATCTCAACCAAACTTGGTATATAGTTAGTATTTGGCAAGGTCTAGAAGCCTATTCATTTTCAAGGTCATAGGGTCAAGGTCAAAATTGGACTGACTATTTTCCCAATTAACAACCATACACTTAGTATATGGCAAGGTCTAGAAGTCTATTTATTTTCAAGGTCATAGGGTCAAGGTCAAAATTGAACTTGGACTATTTTCCCACATAACAACCTTGTGACCACTCTACACTGAACATCCTTTGACTGATCTTAACCAAACAGGTCTAAAAGCCTATTTATTTTCAAGGTTATACAGTCAAGGTCAAAATTGGACTTGGACTATTTTCCCATATAACAACCTTGTGACCACTCTACACTGAACATCCTTTGACCAAACTTGCCATACAGTTAGTATATGGCAAGGTCTAGAACCCTATTGATTGTACATGGGCAAAGGTGGGGTCATTTGGCAAAGGCCAAATTACACTTAGTTCTCTGGTACATAACATTAATACAATTTGATAAAGGCAAGGACAAATAACATTTGTTTTCTGGTACATAACATTAATATCCAGGTCATTGGCCATATTTTTAGCCATATTTTAAAATTTAATACAGATGGGATGCATCCGCTTTGCGGTGTCCTTGTTTCATTTATATTTTGACAGAATCATGACGAAACTTAAATCCAAACTCGCGCTTGGCAAGCGATGTAGGAGATCTCATGCGAAACATCATCAAATGACGATCAAATGTCAACGTGCATGGTTACGCACAGAGGATGAACTATTCAATAGAATAACATTTTCAGCTCGTGCCTCGAGGCCTTATACCCCAAAGGCACCAGGAACTGGGTTGAAAACTTTTTCACTCTGGTCTGTGAAGGGTGTTAAGAGAATGTCTACAAAACCACGTACTAGTACATGTACCAACACAGAGAGAACACCATCCAAATCACCCTTTCCGAAAAGAACTATAAGGACACTGTTAAAGTAAAACAATGTATCCTTCTTACGAAATTTAAGTTTCATGACCGATTTCGATTGCGTAATTTAACAAACGGAATCTTTGACATATATCCCCTAAACACACTTACTACGTACAAAAGTGGAAATGATTATTCCTACAAGTTATTTTTGATATTTTTAAGAAATTTAAAGGAAAATGATTTTACACTTCATTGATTATGTGTTTCCATGATTGGAATAAACCAGCGAGTGTCTCCAAATTTACTTTTCGATAAAGAATATTATGTCCGCTAGATATTATCATATAAATATGTGTGACTACATGTTTCATTTTAGGCCTACTGACAATTTTTCAGATATATTGCACCATAGTCACAATGAAATATATTTACCTCAATATAATCCGGTGGTTATATGGCAACATAACTAGTGTTTTCGTCACAAGCACCAAAATACAATTGACGGCATATGTGTTCATTTGAAAATCTGACTTTATATTGTTTTCAAGTAGTCTAAAATTTAATCATTTATTATATACAAACTTCCAAGTCCTGTATTTTAAAATGATATCTTGAGCCACTGGCTGGTTTTTGTCTGCCAATGACACATACCATTATGAGGATTAAAATAATTTCATTATGTGGTGTTTTCCCTAAATGAACGAACATGGTCTACATAAATTTTCCGGAACGAAACTTCTATATTGTCAAGTAAACCAGTAGACCACTATTGAAATACAAGATCTGCTATACTTACATTGTTTCAGGTTACATGCCAATTAGAATCATGACCTTGAAAAATCAAGTACATGCCTTCGTCTAAATAATTAATAATAGATAAAAATATAAGACTAACCTATGACATTCCAAGTCTCTGTTAGAAGGTAAACACTTACCACAACAGGTAAACGGGAGCGTCCCTGCATGTGAACGCTCATAGATTCTTAGATTTCTCAAGTATTTATATTCCTTCGCGCATTGCGATCACACATGCTTTTCGTTTTGTAACATCGTATGGTACTGAAAATAACAAAACAAAAACATCGTGATGTGTTTGTATTTGATGAGCTTTTAACTGAACTATATATACTGGTTAGCGTCTTAGATTTGGGACGTTTGAAATTTGAAATACCCATTAGTTGAAACAGCTAATTTTTTATGCCCCCGGAATCACCGATTCGGTGGGCATCTAGTTTTTGGCCTGTCTGTCCTATTTTTGACCTAGATGTTGCCATTCTCGAAAAAAACTTTAACCTTGACCACTAGTTTTGAACCATAACAGTTACGGCTACCATATTTCACATGTGTATTTCTTGTGACATGACCTTTCTGTCAGTACCAAAATGTTTGACCTTGCGATCTTGACCTTTGACCTAGATGTTGCCATTCTCGAAAAAAAACTTTAACCTTGACCACTACTTTTGAACCATAACAGGTACGGCTACCATATTTCACATGTGTATTCCTTGTGACATGACCTTTCTGTCAGTTGTTTTCTGTCAACAAATTGTTGACCTTGACCTTTGACCTAGATGTTGCCATTCGGGGGCATCAGTGTTTCACAAACACATCTTGTTTTTGTTTTACTGTTATCTGTGATGTGTTTCTTGGTATCGTTGTCACCTAAAATGAACACAGAATTAAAAAAAATACATACATTTTAATGTCCAAACTTAGACATTTAAACCACAACAAACGGCTAAAAATGGATTTCCAATACTAGGTTATATCATGGGCTACAAATCACCTTTTGATGAACAACCTTCTGACGCCATAACTTGGAAGTCATTTAAATTCCAAATAATAATCAAACTTGCACTCCAGTAGCGTGAGGTACCGAACTTGTTGTTGATAACTGTTTTGACACATCTGTCATTTATTTTGTTACAGTAAAAAAACATTTAACAAGATGGCCCTAAATCGATCACCTGAATGATTGTTAATTAGAAGCAAATATTTAACTGCAAATATCTGTGAAAATTTGATCAGGAGTTCAAATGAAACTGCAAGGAGTGGACACTCAGTTAAAGAAATAGTTTATCAGTAAAAGCCATTTTTATCTTGAAATCTAACAAGAGCTTTCTCAATTTCTGATGCTGCAGCAACAAAGGTTCTACACAGAATGCAAGTCTTTGAACAATTTTGAAAGAGGACCATCAAAGGAACATTCCTGTGAAGTAACGTTGAAATTGGTCAAGTGGAATGGTAGGAGTTGTTATTTGTAGCTAAAAGTTCAATTTACCCCCTTTGTGATGACGCGAGGTTGCTATGATTGTGTAACCAATCAAAACGGCTTGAACAAATTAAATGTAGAGGATCACTGAAGTAGGATTTATATTCAATTTCCTTAATATCAGACAAGAAATTAAAAAAATGGAATTTCCAAATTTTGTCATTTTGCCCCTTTTCTGACTGCCATGTTTTTCAACCAAACAGTGTGCCTTGAACAATCTTTGTAGAGGCTCACCTAAGGAACATTTCTACCAAACTATATTGGAATCAGACATGCAGATTCAAAGAAGAAGATTTTTAAAGCTTGGACATTTTGCCCCCTTTCTGATGCCGCAGCAACCCTGGCGGCCATGTTTTTCAACCGATCGGAAATATTTGAACAATCTTGGTAAAGGGTGCCCCAATGAACATTTGTGGAAAATAATTTTCAAATCGGGCCAGTACTTTTGAACAAGAAGATTTTTAAAGTTTTAACAATGCACATATAAGGAAAACAAGCTCCGCCCCTTGGCTGTCATGTTTTTCAACAGATCGGAAATATTTGAACAATCTTGGTAAAGGGTGCCCCAAGGAACATTTGTGCAAAATAATTTTCAAATTGGGCCAGTACTTTTGGACAAGAAGGTTTTTAAAATTTTAACAATGCACATATAAGGAAAACAGGCTCCGCCCCCTGGCGGCCATGTTTTTCAACCGATCGGAAATATTTGAACAATCTTGGTAAAGGGTGCCCCAATGAACATTTGTGGATTTTTTTTTTTTTAAATCAGGCCAGTACTTTTGGACAAGAAGATTTTTTAAGTTTTAACAATGCACATATAAAGAAAACAAGCTCCGCCCCCCTCCCCCTGGCGGCCATGTTTTTCAACGGATCGGAAATATTTAAACAATCTTGGTAAAGGGTGCCCCAAGGAACATTTGTGCAAAATAATTTTCAAATCGGGTCAGTACTTTTGGACAAGAAGATTTTTAAAATGTTAACAATGCACATATAAGGAAAACCGGCTCCACCCCCTGGCGGCCATGTTTTTCAACTGATCGGAAATATTTAAACAATCTTGGTAAAGGGTGCCCCAATGTACATTTGTGCAAAATAATTTTCAAATCGGGCCAGTACTTTTGGACAAGAAGATTTTTAAAGTTTTAACATTGCACATATAAGGAAAATAAGCTCCGCCCCCTGGCGGCCATGTTTTTCAACGGATCGGAAATATTTGAACAATCTTGGTAGAGGGTACCCCAAGGAACATTTGTGCAAAATAATTTCCAAATCGAGCCAGTACTTTTGGACAAGAAGATTTTTAAAGTTTTAACAATGCACATATAAGGAAAATAAGCTCCGCCCCCTGGCGGCCATGTTTTTCAACCGATCGGAAATATTTGAACAGTCTTGGTAGAGGGTACCCCAATGAACATTTGTGCAAAATAATTTTCAAATCGGGCCAGTACTTTTGGACAAGAAGATTTTTTAAGATTTGGCAATTTTCCCCTTTTCTGTTGCCGCAGCAACCAAAGTTCTCGATGGAATTTAAATATTTGAACAATTTTGAAATTGGTCAAGTGGTTAAGGAGGAGATGAACTAAATGTTAACGACGCCAGACGGACAAAAAGTGATCAGAATAGCTCACCTTGAGCCTTTGGCTCTAGGTGATCTAAAAACGTCCTAAACTAGGACGCAAACTAGTAGAACCATGAATTTACGTCCCAATATAAAATCTACGATTGATGCGAATGGTAGTTATTGTCAATTATAAGATGCATAGCTATACTATATACATGTAAGTATAGGTTAAATCTACGGCAGAAATAGTTGATTTCCCTCAAAACAGAAGACACTGTTTGTCATTGTAACCTATTCTACGAAACAGCTTGGATTAGTAGCCGTTACAATTTTTGACGCTATGTCTAATATAATTCGATGTAGTCTCCGCTGTTCCCGGTTGATGTTAACCTGGCTTTAAATCATGCAAACGCAAGATAATGGGGTTAAAACGTAACTGCTTAGAACTGAAGTCCACTGAAAAGCTGAGATTAAAGAATATGCTTTTATAGACGATTATATTAACTGAGGAACTTTACTGTCAATGTATGTTGGAATCGGACAACCACTTGAAGACACACTTCAAAAGTTTGTCATTTTACCATACATTTTAAACCAATCGGTATGGTTGAATATTAAATTGAACAAGGGGATATGTTTAAAGAACTCGTTGACGATGATAGAGGATGATCACAAGATCTGTACTTGAGCAATATGTGCTCGGGTAAGCTAACATAATACTAAAGGCTCAAGAGTAGTGTGTCACTGCCACAAGGTGAAACAACACTCTTTGTCTGTCTTTTGTCAAATTAATATGACAGGAAACCAGATACTTTCGGAGGAGATGTGTTATCATTTGTATATTGCCCTATAAATTCACCTTAAATTTAATACCTAAATAAAAAGAGATGAAACATCTTCATTCATACTCAGTTCAAATTTAATAAAACAATACATTGAAATTAAACCATAATTGACCATTAGTACTCATTCAATTTATTATAAAATCAAAAGAATAACATGAACTAGGCATCTTCTTACAACACTTTTTGATTTAAATGAAACTTAATTTTTCAGAAGATCTAGAAAATAGCACGAAAAGGATTCAAATTAAACAGTTTAAGATTGTTAACAATTACTGATTGACGAATCTTGCAAATAACTGAAGCATTTCAATTACCGACTCATACGGTAAAGACTATTATCCGACTTAATAGGTTATGTAATATTTGTTATTGATGTTTGATTTACTTTCTAACATGTAACGGTAATGTTTATCAGTAATACCTTCAAATAATGTCTCAATGGCATATATCTCGACTTCGTCGAAGTCTGTCATCATGTATACTGGCTACCACTTCGGGTTTTCGTCCTTCAGCTTCTTTAATGCTACCTGTATGGATGCCGACGTTTCATCTTCTGTCATAAAATAAGCTACTATTTGGTAGTTGGCATTAGTTTAAACACAAACAAAGAACAGTGGGACATCATATAAACTCGTACAATACGTGGCATCCATAAAAGGTCATTGAACCATATCGCTCCAACAATTATTTCTGGTAGGCAGTCTGTTGAGGCAGTAAAAACTTCCGAGGTTCTTGTAGGGAAACAAATGTTTTTATATAATCGAATATGAGAGAAAATTGCACAAAGAAAATGAAACATATCCATTTTGTATATTATAATGTACGTATTAATAGACAGACTTGATAATGATATATTCATATTGCAAATGAAATATTTCGCTTTCTAACATATTTTCAGAATTTTAAAGTAAAAAAATCCCCAACATCTTAATTGATTTAATTTAATCAATTGTAAATACATGTATAATAAAACCTAAATAGATAATTCAGAGATTACTTTTTTTTCTTATACTTTATATAATGACTTATACATTTCAGATATTTAATATAATATATACAAAAGACCTAATAAAGATCTAATTTTTTCTTCTCCAATATCTTTTCATAACTTATGCCACAAATAAAAATAAGGCAAAGTAATATATAAATACAACTTCTTTTTTCAATGACCTCATACTAGTTTATCATGTGCACCCCCTGTTATGATTTGTGCATACAAGTACCATATTTAACAAACTTATAAAAGCAAAGAAAAGCATAAATAAACAAGAGGACCAGACCATGGTTCTATATCGCTTACCCGATTCAAGTAATGTTCAATGTTCTTATTATATACAAAGAAAGAAAATGAGCCCCGTTCCCTGTGAGCAATGTTTTTCAACGGATAATAATCATTTGAACAATACTGTAGAGGTTGAACCCAATGAACATTAGTTAGGATAATTTTGTTTAACGTGTTTTGGCATTTTTTCCTCTTTCTGATGCCGAAGCAACCCGAGTTCTATATGGAATTGAATCCTTTTCCAATTTAAAATAAAATCCGTAGTTACAGTAAGTCCTGCTAGTATGTACTAGTAGGACATAGGGGTTGCCACAGTAAATCGTTCTAGTCTGAATTAGTAGAACCTTGTGGTTAGTCACAGTAATTCCATATAGTCTGTACTACTAGGACATAGGGCTTGTCAAAGTAAATAGTTCTAGTCTGAACATTGCAGTAAGTCACAGTAATTCCTTCTAGTCTGTTTTAGAATAATCTTGCAGTTAGCCACAGTAATTATTTCTAGTATGTTATATTAGTATGAACTGTTCTAGTATAATGTGAGGTTAGTCAGTTATTCCTGCTAGTCTCTACTAGTAGGACCTTGGGGTAAGCCACATTTATTCCTTCTAGTCAATAAAAGTAGGTCATAATTTACATTGCAGTTAGCCACAGTAATTCCATCTAGTCGGTTGAAGTAGAGCCTTGCAATTAGCCCACAGTGATTTGATAAGCCGTTCACAGAAACAGATGAACAATTTTTAAGAGAGAAGGAATAAGAATTGTATGACAGTTGAGGACTGTTAAGTAGATTACACTAATCTAAATGTAAATTATGTCTATATATCACAAATGTATATTATGATTATAGTAAACCACACTTAGTAGTTTAGAAAACGTAGGATCAATCCAGGATCAAACCTGGGACATTAAATGCCTCATTGTCAGGGATGTAACTATGGTCTAGATAATGTCTATGCACATTGGGGTTAATAATTATATATTGTCTGTACAGATAAACTTCTATGAGCATTCAGACAGCAAAATACAATAAAATAATCGTACTTACTGGAATACTATTGAAATCGTGAGCAAGAAGAAAGATATATGATATTCAAATGTATGTTTAAAATGTAATGATTAACGATAAAACAAGCCATGGTGGCGCTGATGTCTGTTCATGCAGGGATTGTGAGTTCGAACCCCAGCTTGGCCAGCGTTTTTTCCCACGCTTCCACCTATGATCTATATGAAAAAGCAGCCAGTTACTTTGTAAGAATTGTGTGAATTACAGGCCGCCATTAAAGCAATTGAACTAGGGGTCGAGTTGTCAGGAAAATCAAGGGTCTAACTGTCGGTAGGTCGAAAAATATTGATACCTTCAGGATAGAACAGACGAAAACAAGGTGTCACTTGTTCTGGTCAATCATGCGTGCATTTTGACAAATTGAGGGCTGCTTTGAATAATAGTGATTGTCAATAAAATGTACTGAAATTCCTCGTTCCTTTCACTGAAGAATATCTGGAATACGTTTGAATTTCTAAACGATTTTTGAAATCCAAACACTTCTCTAACGAATCAAAATGTTGAGTTATAATCTTCATTAATTGAATAACCTTGTAAGTACGTTATCCTGTAAACAATACAATATACAATACATATTTTGTACATAAAGGCCACCGGCCCATCATACGATATATACATATATGCATGAATAATTATACATAGTTGTCATAAAATACAATGTTGTAGGAATATATTTTAAATATAAATTGTGTTAAGATATTTAGTTGCGTTTTGCTCACAGTTAACCAAATATTACTGTTGTATGCTATTTTCAGACTTTCATTTTCATGACTGCTGCAGTGAAGACTGCAGCTTTTCTGATGGTCATTTCATCAGTAGTGCTCCTTAATGAATGAAAGCTATCATGATTAGACCTTCCAAGATACCAAGAATACAAAACCGTTTCCGTACATCAGAATATTGAAATATGTTGAAAAATACATGATATTAAAACAAATAATCTGGATTTAGCACGTTTTTAAATTGCTTGTAAGTTGAACATGGTAATCTCTCATCTCTCATGCATATGCATGCAGTCTCTCAGCGCTATCTAAATATAGCTAAAAACTTATCCGGTTTACCAACATCTTGCGCTAGCCAGACATATTCAAATCCATAAGGATACAATACTTGTTTAATTGACGTTGCCTATGTATTCCTTTCACTCTCATCTAGTCTTCAACATTTTAAAACAATTACCATGAAGTCTATGGTCAGGCATATGGAGTAGTTTTATACGAAAGTTTATAGATTTAATATAATAATCAAAACAAAAGGGTAATCTGCCACACTCACCTAAAACAATACTATCATTTGTTGACGAACATACCCCTAGGAAATCCTTACAATACTTAATTTGTACTCTTTTAACGTCTTCCGATAATTCAATACCCCAAATTTCAGCCCCGTGTTAAAGAATTGATTTCGCTATAGCGTCAAACATTTTTTTCGCTTGCACTGCTAATTTTAGCTTTGCCCTACCCAATGATAATTTCAGTGTAAAAAGTATTCCCTTATTTTTATAAACAAAAGTAACATTAACCGCTTGATCATTATACGGCCAATGCTCAATTTTATCAAGACTTTATTTCTGTTTTAATTTGATTTATATTCATACCAGTTTGATTAAATTAGATGCTGTATCAGTACAGTTTGCAACTCCATCTGCAAAAAGTATACATATTATGTCAGGAATTGTGTCTGTTACGAAAATGCCCCTGTGCCCGTTATCTTTTATAAAGGTACATAACTTATTGATATACAAACTAAAGATTATTGTATTGCTTACGTCCCCTTGCCGGGTACCTATATTGCAGACACATGATTCTTAAAGTATATCAGCTGCGCATATTTGAGTACATTAATTGATTGATTGGGGTTTAACGCCGTTTTTAACAATTTCTCAGTTATATCACGGCTGCCAGTTCACCTACTCATGCATTTCCTGGTTTTCTCGCACAAGTACTCCACACAACAATCTTTCCAAGCAACTGGCTGCTTTTCCACATAGACATAGCCCATTGGTGTTAGACGAATGACGCATGTCGCATTGACTTTTGTCAATCGACGGAAAGAAAGTTGGCCGAGCCGGGATTCGAACTCACAACCCCTGGATTAACAGCCCGCGTCGCTAACGATTGAGCTACCGGGATTCGGCTATTTTGAGTACATAGACGTTTACAATTTCGACAGTACCACTAATACCTTTCCTTTTTAAACAGTTAAACAGATCTAAATGTCTTATAGAATCAAAAGCTTTTTGGAAATCAAGATATAATACCTGAAACCTTCCCACTTTTTTGCTGATATATATTTGAACTAAACTTTGTAAGGTAAACATATTATCTGTACAAAAATAACCCGCTGTGAAACCTGCCCGAGCTTCGTCTATTTTATTTTGGATTTCAGCCCACTTACAGAGCCTAGAGTTTAAACTATTTGAGAACATTTTATACATAATATTAATTAAGGAAATCCCTCTATAATTAGCAGGTTCATTCCTTGACCCTGACTTGTATACAGATACAATAATACTGTCTCTCCATATATCTGGAAAAACGCCCGATTAGAGAAAACTATTGATAAGCGAACATAAAATTGGAGCTATATCGAAACATGTATATTTGTAAAACTCTGCTCCGATGTCATCTGTGCCTTGTATTTATACTTTGATATACTTCATCAATATGTGAGTTGTCCCACTAGAGAACCAACATTGTGGACTTCGCGTAAAGTATCGACCCAGATCAGCCTTAGCATGCCGCGCAGACTTACCCGGATATACACTTTTCGCCTCCTGTGCATTTTCTGTTTCATTACTCTATCCCCCTGAGACGGAATGTGTCGGCCCGGATCAGTGGTGGACTGCGCAGTCTGATGTGGATCGATACATTACGCAGAGGCCATAATGTTGGTTTTCTCGCGGGACGACTCATGTTTTGGAGTATTTAGAATCATAATTCTCATTTTTAAAATCATATTTATCAAATCTATCAAAGATGGCTGGTTATTTTGATACAATAAACCCTCAAAAAAGAGTTTCCAATCGTCTATGTTACCAAATGTACCTGAAGTGTACGAAGATAGTTTTGAAACTGACCAAAAGAGTTTAGGATTATGTTTAGCCGACAGTAATTAATTCCTATTTTCAATTTGGTATTCATGTTTTTTTATGAAGATGAACTGATTTAAACGCTTTACGCGATTCAATGTTTGTTATTGTCTTCATCTGTCAATCGAAAGGGACTTAGAGCAGAATATTTGGCATACTTTACTGTTTAACATTGCTTATCCCACGAAGGCTGGCGGCTAGCGTTTCCTTTGCTTTTACAATTTTGTATCAGCATAATTTTACCAGACGGCTATTTGATAGTCCACTATACTAGCCCCATTATTACTTAAACCTGTATAATCTACTGTTTACCATACTACTAAAGACTTGCCGAATAAATTACATCTTTCGGTATCCCTATTTTTTCGTTTAGGACAGAAGTTATCGAAATCATACACAATATCAGTTCTAAAACGGATTCTAATGATTCTACTGGAATATATTTATGATCTTGCGACCGATAAAAAGGCCTGCACAGATGCTATTGTTTTTAAATCCAAGTATATGGAAATTAAAAATACATATTTTAACTTTGAGCGTGTTTGTTTAAGGATGGCAAAAGGGCTGCTGCTGTCGCAGTTCCTGATGGCGATGTAAAAATATTTCGGCTACCAGATAATTCTTCTGTTTTTACCGCTGAATTAAAGGCAATACATTTAGCTTTGGACTTTATTAAATCAGAAGGTAATTGGCGGTATATTATATTTACCGACTCATCGTCTGCTATGCAAGCACTGTAGAATGAGTAAATAAAAAATCCAATTGTTGTTAATGGCATGTCTAAACTATATGTGCTACGTCGAATGATGTATTTTGCTGGATCCCGAGTCATATGGGCATTCGCAGTAATGACCAAGCTGACTTGGCAGCAAAATTTCTCTTTCAAAAGATATCTTTTTAAAATACCTTATTTCGATTTTAAACCTTTAATAAACGTTTTACTATACGATGATTGGCAAAGAGATTGGAATGAGCAAGTGAATAATAAACTACACTCAATCCAGCCAGTACTTGGTGAGTGGCTGCCAGCTTTGAGATCCTTTCGCCGTGAAGAAATTGTTCTTTCTCGTTTACGCATTGGACACACATGGTTAACTCATGCATACTTACTGAAAGGTGAGGAAGCACCTCAATGTATTCCATGTTTTACACAAATTTTAGTACAACACATTCTTCTGGAATGTGCTGATTTCGCCACAATACGTGATAGATTTGTCATGGCTCAAAGTATGCGTCAGCTCTTTCAGTCTGTCAAACCTGAACTTTTATTTGATTTCCTTAGGGAAATTAATATTTTTAATAAGATATGATTATTTCTTAAATCGTGCTTTTGCACATTCATTACTTTTACTGATCCTGTTCCACATTTTCTCAGATATTGTGTATCTTTATATTAAGTATTACATAGTAATGTTTGGCTTGTTTGCCTAAATCCTATTTTACATTGGCTTACATGTTGTTTTATATTAATGTTGAGTGTCGCATACATCATGTTTGATTGCTTTGTCTAACAGACTGGTTATTTATGTTTCAATTTTAATTAATTCATCATTTTCAGTAAGTAAATTATTAAGCGCCCAAAATGATCTTGGTTGTCGACGGGTCTTAAAACACCATTCATTCATTCTACTGGAATATAGTCAAACAAATAGTTTGTGCTTGCATTCAACTCTCCAGCTACATGTGTATACAAGTAACAGTTTGGATATTGTTGCCGAATAAATGTTATGCTATTTTCAAGGTTTACAATGCCATTTTTTCTCTTCCAAAGTATTATAGATATGGTACATTTTACCCTCACACCGGATCCGATAAAAAGGTCAAAAGATTACGATTGGCCACAGTAAGTTAAAGGTTACAATACACTAACAAATACTGTCGACACAAACACACGTCATGTCTTTAGGTAAATATATTTATTTTGGCCCAGGTTTATGTGTATAAAAAGTTAGGGTTACTTGTTCTTCTCTAAAATATGGTTTAGGATAAATGTCTGTTTTTACTTGAAAAACTGTTTAAAATGAACCAGAACTAGTCTGTGTTATTCCCATTAACTGGATGAATAAATGTTATATCATGGAATATTTAGTATTATTTGAGATTTAAACAAATACATCTTCATCTAGACTTCAGTTTAATGATATTAGTCTACAGTGATACAGTAATTTGGTTAGTTCAATTATCAGTCAGGCAATAACCGTTTTGATATTCCCACTAAAAAACAATATAACAATCACATATTTTAAAAAGTGATATGTTTCTATGATTAGGTAGTGGTTTTTAAACTGTCTATAATCTTTCAGAAAGCAATGATGACTTGTAAGTATACGGCAATAAAGTAGTTTATAGTGCTTTTGGTTGGATATAACCAATGGGAAATTGCCCCAGAAAAGTACACAAACAAAGAGGATAAGGTTACCAAGACAAAACGTTGGAAGCAAATATAAAAATGTGCAAGACCGGAAAATCTGATTGATGAACTGGCAGATGACATGTTAAGTTTAACTAGCCACCAATTTAGGGCTGATTTCCAACACTCAATGGAGCGGAATTTGATGGATACCCTTCCAATAGACCACTGTACTGTTGTTCTGGATTTTTCACATAACATTGCAATGCGAGAATTAGATTCAAGAAATATTTCAACTTTTGGTTTCCACAAGGTTTTAAATTCACCTGGCTTGGACATGTTTCGTCTGTCGGTGTTTGAATTGTCGAAGACAGACATCATAAAGAAGCTTACTACTCCAGAATTACTTCCTGGCAGCGGAATTACGTTAAAGTTCTGTGAACATGAATTGAACTATTGAATTTAAACATGTTGACAACAGTGTTAAATGGTAACTGATGGTGCCTGTGCATTTAGACCAAAAACTTTATTCCAAGCTATGGACACATTTTAATCCGTTGTTTAGAAATAGTTTTGTATGATCTAATGTTTTCTTTCAAACATTTACAGAATTGTTTCAAGCTCTACTGTAAGTACAGTTCCTCCAATTGTTAAAATGTTTACCAGAAAAAGTTTAGTTACAAAAAAATTGTTAATTACAAAAAATATTATTTGCGCTATAATTTGTCCCCTGTGCACCTTTTCCATAACATTACAAAGTATGTATGAATTCTAGTACTTTATATTACCATTCATGATATTTTCTTATTATGCCCCCACGGAATCTCCGATTCGGGAGGCATATAGTTTTTGGCCTGTCTGTCTGTCTGTTGGTCTGCACGTCTGTCTGCACACAACAAACTTTAACCTTGGCCATTATTTTTGAACCATAACAGGTACGGCTACCATATTTCACATGTGTATTCCTTGTGACATGACCTTTCTGTCAGTACCAACATTTTTGACCTTGCGACCTTGACCTTTGACCTAGATGTTGCCATTCTAGAAAAAAACTTTAACCTTGGCCATTACTTTTGAACCATAACAGATACGGCTACCATATTTCACATGTGTATTCCTTGTGACATGACCTTTCTGTCAGTACCAACATTTTTGACCTTGCGACCTTGACCTTTGACCTAGATGTTGCCATTCTCGAAAAAAACCTTTAACCTTGGCCATTTCTTTTGAACCATAACAGGTACGGCTACCATATTTCACATGTGTATTCCTTGTGACATGACCTTTCTGTCAGTACCAACATTTTTGACCTTGCGACCTTGACCTTTGACCTAGATGTTGCCATTCTCGAAAAAAACTTTAACCTTGGCCATTACTTTTGAACCATAACAGATATGGCTACCATATTTCACATGTGTATTCCTTGTGACATGACCTTTCTGTCAGTACCAACATTTTTGACCTTGCGACCTTGACCTTTGACCTAGATGGTGCCATTCTCGAAAAAAACTTTAACCTTGGCCATTTCTTTTGAACCATAACAGGTACGGCTACCATATTTCACATGTGTATTCCTTGTGACATGACCTTTCTGTCAGTACCAACATTTTTCACCTTGCGACCTTGACCTAGATGTTGCCATTCTCGAAAAAAACTTTAACCTTGGCCATTACTTTTGAACCATAACAGGTATGGCTACCATATTTCACATGTCAGTACCAACATTTTTCACCTTGCGACCTTGACCTTTGACCTAGATGTTGCCATTCTCGAAAAAAACTTTAACCTTGGCCATTTCTTTTGAACCATAACAGGTACGGCTACCATATTTCACATGTGTATTCCTTGTGACATGACCTTTCTGTCAGTACCAACATTTTTCACCTTGCGACCTTGACCACCTTTGACCTAGATGTTGCCATTCTCGAAAAATAAATTAACCTTGGCCATTACTTTTGAACCATAACAGGTACGGCTACCATATTTCACATGTGTATTCCTTGTGACATGACCTTTCTGTCAGTACCAACATTTTTGACCTTGCGACCTTGACCTTTGACCTAGATGTTGCCATTCTCGAAACAAACTTTAACCTTGGCCATTACTTTTGAACCATAACAGATACGGCTACCATATTTCACATGTGTATTCCTTGTGACATGACCTTTCTGTCAGTACCAACATTTTTGACCTTGCGACCTTGACCTACATGTTGCCATTCTCAATTTTTTTTTTAACCTTCCCCACTACTTTTGAACCATAACAGGTAAGGCTACCATATTTCACATGTGTATACCTTGTGACATGACCTTTCTGTCAGTACCAACATTTTTCACCTTGCGACCTTGACCTTTGACCTAGATGTTGCCATTCTCGAACAAAACTTTAACCTTGACCACTACTTTTGAACCATAACAGGTACGGCTACCATATTTCACATGTGTATTCCTTGTGACATGACCTTTCTGTCAGTACCAACATTTTTGACCTGGCGACCTTGACCTTTGACCTAGATGTTGCCATTGGGGGCATCAGTGTTTCACAAACACATCTTGTTTTCATACTTAATATGAAGTAATAAATGTTATATATGTGATTGTTTGCTGTTAGTTGTTCTCTTAGCCACTATTTTCCCTTTGCATCATTGCATGAAGACATTGTTCTGAAAAAGTGTGATACTGTAGTACTTTTGAGGAATACTCTATAATATACACGGAAATGTCTTCAGTAGATCACAAATAATTATTTTATGAACATAAAAGTGATTATAAATGCATATTATATTGGCTGTCAATATGTATCCCCTGTGCACCAAATCTCTGAAAACTAGTTCAATTTTTAAATGAAAATGTTGGCAATTTTAAGTTATAATACATTCTTGAAATTTGGTAGGTTGTCTATAAAGATGCATAAGTTGAGGAAAATGTAGATTTTATCTTTATTTTATTTTTGGTTTTAATACAGCAAAAACTTTGTAAGGTAACAATTTATTTTCGGTGTCAAATTTGGACAAAAAGTGTTTTTTTATTTTATTTTCCCTGAACAACTGATTAATTATGCACATGACAATACACATATACCAATTACCGATCATATAATTTAGAAAAATGCATATGATTTAGTCTAGATTCTTGTCATAAAACACTTTCATGAATCACCCATATTGTTGGAAATGTTCGCAATACATGTATTTGGATTGTAGGTCGAAATATTTTCTGATTTGTATTTCCTGAAACTTCCTCAAAGTTATTTCTGTGTAATTTGAAGTATTTGTTTTAGTGTAAAATAGGTGACAATCATGAAGACTAGGTCTAGTAGTATCGTTTTAACTATTTTCCACATATCAAATATCTACAGCAAACAATGTTGAAAACATATAGGCAATTGTATGGCAAATATATCACGCCCCAGTTGTTTATAGTAGACTAAACGAAACATGAAGCACAACCGTTGAATCTTTAGTTTGAACCCTTTCCCACATACAACAAATCTGCATCAGTCGATTTTGACAACTTTCCCAAAACAAGTATGTAGGGTTATATAATAATTGAATAGAATTGAAAACATTGTGGCAAATGTAAGAAATTACTCAAAATTGTCATGATGCAAACAAATTAGCTCCTAAACCTTCATAATTAATTCACTGATATAACAAATAAGTCATAAAATGTAGAAACAAATGAGTTCAATAATTTCAGTTAGTTTGTTAAATGTTAAAGGAAGTCAACCCTTTCCCTCATATATACACAAACTTCAAAAACATTTTGGTGATAGGAAAAATCAATAATTATACTTTTATATATTTAAATTTATTTTCCATAGTTTTGCCTAAATTTTCGATATTTCCATGTTTTCTTAATTTGTGCCTCTTTGTTTCTAGGAATGATCCATGCCGGAGTAGGACATTTGCATGTTACAAATTTCATGGCGGCAATTGGTGTTCGTGGACTTCATCATAAAAGAATGAAACGACTTCAGAGCGAGGTAGTTTGTTACTATGGATTAACATTTTTCACATATAAAACAGTATTAACCTTTCCCATCATTCAGACAAATTGTGATACATCTGCAGCAGACGACTCTTAAAAAAAGACAAACAAAGTAGAAAATGCTCAAAACAAGCAATTTCTCCCTTTTCCCTATTTATCAAATACACTTTTATTCTATTCTGATCACTCTTTGTCCGTCGTTAACTTTTAGCTTTAAACATCATCACCTCCTTAACCACAGGATCAATTTCAACCAAACTTCACAGGTATGTTCCTTTGATAGTCCTCTTTCTAAATTGTTCAAAGATTTAAATTCCATTGAGAACTTTGGTTGCTGCGGCATCAGAAAGGGGGCACAATGTACAAACTTTAACAATCTTCTCCTCTTGTAAGATTCCAATATAATTTGGTAGAAATGTTCCTTTGGAGACGTCATATTGATTGGTTACACAATCATAGCAACTAGGCGTCATCACAAAAGGGGTAAGTTGAACGTTTAGCTACAAATGACAACTCCTACCATTCAACTGGACAAATTTCAATCAAACTCTACAGGAATGTTCCTTTGGTGGTCCTCTTTCAAAATTGCTAAATATTTAAGATTCATTCAGAACTTTGGTTGCTGCAGCAGCAGAAAGGGGGCAAAATGTCCAAACTTTAAAAATATTCTCTGAATCTGCTTATTATATTTCAATATAATTTAGTAGAAATGTTCCTTGGGTGACCCTCTACAAAAGCTGTTCAAGGTGTACCATTTAGTTGAAAAACATGGCAGTCAGTCGGCATCAGGAAAAAGGCAAAATGACAAAATTTTAAAATTCTAATTTTATGAAAGAAAATTGAATAAGTATCTTTCTTCAGTGATCCTCTACTTAATTTGTTCAAGCAGTATTGTTTGGTTACAAAATCATAGCAACCAGGCATCATCAAAACAGGGGTATATTGAACTTTAGCTATTAATGACAACTCCACTCCACTGGACCAATTTGAAGTTAACTTTACAGGAATGTTCCTTTGGTGGTCCCCATTCATAATTATTTAAAGATTTAAATTGTATTGAGAACTTCGGTTGCTGCGGCAACAGAAAGGGTGCGAAATGTCAAAATGTTACAAATCTTCTCCTCTGAATCTGCTTGTCAGATTCCAATATAATTTGGTAGACATGTTCCTTGGGAGACCCTCTACCAAAATGATTAAAGTCATACTGATTGGTTCAAAATCATTGCAGTCAGGCGGCATCAGGAAAGGCGCAAAATGACAACTTTATAATTCCATTCTTATTTAAGTTCTTGTTAGATTTCAAGATACAAATGGCCTTTACTTATAGGCAATTTCTTTAACATTGTCCACTCCTTGCAGTTTCATTTGCTCTCCTGGTCAAATTTTCCCAGATATTTGCAATTAAATATTAGATGCTAATTTACTACCAAACAGGTGATCGATTTAGGGCCATCTTGTTTATAAAGCTGTTTCATATTTTGGTCTATATGTTTTCAGAGTAATCTGCTTCCTATTTAATGCATGTGCTATGCAAATAGGGAATAGCAAATAGTAGCTGATAAATACATATGGAGGCTGAAGTCAGGTAGAAATTAGAACAAAAAATCGTTTCGGGAAATGTACAAACTGCCTGCTTAAATATAACATGAATCTAAACTGAATGTTGTGTAAATTTCTCAATGCATAATCTGCATTCAAATTAAAAAAGAATACTTGGATTTTATCAAAGGATATCTTGTTTATTGCTGTATTGATATGAGTTTGACGCAAATTTCAACAATATTATAAGTATTATCATGGCATCCCAAGTTAACCCAACTTGTGTTTTAAGGCTTTGTAACATCTGATTTCGATACAATTAAGGATTGACTGTTATTTTTCGTGCGTTCATGCAGTATGAACGCTCGGCCGCCATTTTGCAAATCCATGAAGCGCGCACAAAAAATAACAGTCAATCCTTATATTTACATTTTTCCCTTTTCATTACTTTATTTTGTTCGACCCAAAAGTGTTCGCAAACAACACTTTAATAACAATAAAGAAATTTAACCGACAACATACGTTTGTTTAAATAAATAGCTGATATTTGTAACGTCGTATATCATTGGTTAAATGACGTCGCGCTATTGAAATAAACAATGACGTCATAATTCCTACAGAGGTCATGAAAGGTCGACCGGTTCATGCAAAATGAACGTCAAGTTCTTTCTATACAAAGGACTAGGCGAATGTAAATATTATTCTTTCAAAGCGACTGGCTACCTTCCCATATATACCTTATATAGCCCTCATTCCTAGCGAAAGAGGTATCAGGCTGGACAATTAGCTTTGAAATTTCCTTTACATAGGGAGGAATCCGCCGTGGTCGAGTGGTCAGCGTCGGAGATTTGAAACCGGGTGTCCCGGATTGGAACCCCATTCGCGGCACGACTTTCATGGTGGAGTGCCCTTGGGCAAGACACATCTTTCTAGCCTAGTACTGGTTTGTTTACCCAGGGATCATGAATAAGTGATATAACTGAAAAAATGTTGAAAGCGGCGTAAAACCCCAATAAAAAAAATAAAAAAAAAGACTTTACATATGCTTTATCAATCAAAATGTCTACTGTAATAGGGCTTATACCCAAAATATATATGGTTTACAATATCTAGCAAAACACTGGCAAAGTAGTGGTTTTTATACAATTTCTCATCTTCACAGGTTGGTGATCATGTAATAATTGCCAAACAGTGCTCTGAGAGAAGAACTAGAATGGAGTGCTCCCCGGAACACGTGTGTCACCTGCCGGGGCCTTGTCAGAACATTTAAATTTTTGACAGAAAAGGGGCAATAACTCTGATATAAACATATTTGGATTATCCCCATTTTGTGAACCAATAACACACATTGATATAAACATTTGTCAGAAGTTTCAATGTAATCCTTTGAGTAGAAAAAAAGTTATTTGAAAACGTGACGAAAAAGTGTGACGGACAGACGGTCGAACTCATGGGAGAGTACTTGTGGGGTTATTTCGTTTGATGTTTGTTTGTGGGTTGCACCCCACACGTATTCAGTTCATTCCGTAATTAACCCCCTTTTACGGAATGAATAACATTAATATGCAAATGAGATACCCGTTATAAAAAATTAAAATTTTTTTTTTATCCAAGTGTCTTTATAAGGGTGGTGGGTGGGCTTTAGGAAAAACACGCACCCGTCAAGTACACTCTCATGCGGACGGACAGACAGACGCCGGACAAAAAAAGTAATCCCTAAGTGCCTACCATGCTACGCAGGTT
This sequence comes from Serripes groenlandicus, assembly GCA_031761405.1. Taxonomy (NCBI): domain Eukaryota; kingdom Metazoa; phylum Mollusca; class Bivalvia; order Cardiida; family Cardiidae; genus Serripes; species Serripes groenlandicus. The sequence continues at coordinate 234,267,375 of JASEVX010000001.1, read as the reverse complement.
ACACAAAAATGTATGGTCAGAAAGTAGTCAAGGTATAAACCAGTTTATATTCCAATATTAATTTTAGCTCACTTCATCACCAGTTTTTAGGATCAGTGGATGTCTGTCCACTGTTGATCAGTCCATATATAGAGTTACTGAATTTTCACAATCAACTAATTTTCTCAATTTCATTTGATTGTTTATGGGAGCTTTAATTTGCTTGTGCAGAAAGAAAACAACACCAGGATTTTTGAAATATATTAATGTGAGAGCTCACTTGTTGTTTGTTAACATTGTTGACATTGATCTGCCTTACATAACATTCGATTGATTGATTGGAGATTTACGCCTTTTTCAACAATTATTCAGTCATATCAAGGCGGCCAGTTCACCTACCCATGTTTTCCTTTATACCAGTACATACTCAACATAACAGAGTTTCCAAGCAACTGGCTGCTTTTTCACATTGACTGTTATCCCATTGGAGGAAGTTGAGTGAGGCTTTTTACATTGACTTTCGTTGGACGAGCTGGGGTTCACACTCGCAACCCCTGGATTGACAGATAGCGACAAAATAGACCATAAGTTGATAATAAATTCACTTACCCCTGCAGTTGTGAAGGGTTGAGGATATTGTTTTCAACAAGTTAACACTATTTTGTTCATACATTTGTTTCATTTTCATAGCTCTGACACTGATATAAGAGATGGATGTCAGTCTGCTCCCTGTCAAGTAGTTAGTTCAAATCTGAGGGATGAAACACCTCCCCTTGATCAAATAAACACAGTAAATACTACTCTTGAAACCAGCATAAGAACAGACCCAAGAGCTTCTACAGTCTACTGGTGTACAATGTTCTCTTTTTGACCAAGATCATTCATATGCTGATCCCAGACCGATGTGCATAAAATCTCTTGCGAAATTTTTGCTCGAGTCGTTTAAAATCAGGAAGTTAAGTTATATGGAAAATACTATAAGCTAAGCCATACATGTATTATTAGATTAAACATCATTCTTATATGTATTGTATAAATTGTGCATAATTGGCATGAACTCTCTATATGAAAACAATTTAGTATACTATTCGGTTAATATTAAATTCTGTGTAACAGATTTTATGTATTAACCCTTTCCTTTGTGCAACACAATTGTAACAAACAACTTTGAAAACAAATCGACCTTATGATAGAAATAGTATTACTTCAACCTCTCTAAGGTGATGTCACTCATGCGGACTTATTTTGTAAATGTAAATTTGTATATTGGGCCAGTGGCCTAAGTTACTGAATAAACATATTGTATCAGGTTTAATTTCTGAAGACAGCAGAATGTTCGTAAGTGGTGAATTCAAATATGACATGGGCTGGCAGATGTTATGACAGTAGATCGGGAACAGGATAGGCAAGATTTGTGCATATGGTATAAGGCTTAAGGTAAGGCCCCCCTAATGACGTTGCGAATTTTCGGGTAATTTCGGGTTATTTCGCCGATTCTCGGGTAACTCCGGTGCATTTCCGATTATAATCGTAAGATTTCGTAAATCTTTGATGGTTCCCCGTGTGTCGCAATAGGTAATACTGTTAACCGAAAACCGGAAATCGATTCCATTTCCGGAATACACAAACATGGCAACGCGAAACGTTCGCGGACAATTTCGCAAAGTCAAATCTGCCTCTCGCAAGAAAACTAAGGCATCTGAAAGTGTAATTATAGATCATACATACAATGGACATTTAGTTTGTGAAGGAACCGACTGCTGTGTAGACGATTGCCTCTCGGACTTACATTTGAAGCTACCGAAAAGTGTTAATCGGAGTAGGTGGAGAGTGGGTCGTCGGATTATAGAATTGGGTGTCCTTTTAGACAATCTCGCCTATTGCCAAAAGTGTCGTCTTGGGCCAGTTCCGCTAACCAGCTATTCTGTTGTTGGAGAGTTGCGAAAGGGACTAAGCGGCTACCTGTATGTCAGATGTCAGAACGTCGATTGCATGCATGTAAATCGTGTGACATATGGGAAGACACACAGAGTAAGCAAGAGAGGGATGCCATGCTTCTCAGCCAATACAAAGCTTGGAGTTGGTAAGTTACATATAAGATAGAGAATTTGTTTGAAATACACATTGCACATTAGTAGATATTTACCACTTGCAGACTTTTGAAATCATTGTTGGAAAAGGAGAATTACTGTAATATTAGCAAATTCATATATTTATAACATTTTTAATCTATTGTTGTGTATGAAATTTCATTAGTCATCAAATGTGTAATGTTTAAGGTTTATTGTAGTCAATTAGAAATATAAATTTACCATTTGAAATCTTTGTGGGAAAAGGAGATTCACATATTTATATCAACCACAATCTGCTTTTCAGAGTATTATACAAGAAATAAATATTAGTTGTAGTAAAATGTAAATTAAAGTTGAATATAAAACATTATAATCATGGATTTATTCAATGTTGATGTCATTATATATAACTCTTTTTATAAACACAAATAAAAAAGGAACAATTAGCACTATATAAATATTGCATGGCTTCCAGTGTGACAGTTCATATTGTCAACATGAGGAAAATACTGTTACCCGAGGCGAAACCGAGGATTATTTCTGTATTTCTGTCACACTGGAAGCCATGCAATATTTATTTTATTATACCGTACAAAATTACACGTTTATTTAACTTATTCTGTACCTTTGTAGGGAAGGTGAACATGGGTAGATCTACAACAATGTAACACACACATGAATATACACATTTTACATAATTTTAATAGTTATTCTCAAATCAGATTAATCCGAAACAAGTTTTGACTTTGGTCGTTGTATCCTTTCAGCTTTTTACCGCAAGTACTGGATAAAGGTTAAACAATTGTGCCTCTTGTTTTACTTGGTAGCACGACACGATGACTCAAACTCTTTTCAACTTGACGTTGTATTTTGTAGCTATGATAGACAGTGTTGGTGGCTCAACAAAGGTGAATAACATGTTATCCACTCTCAACATGAAACCGATTTCGAAGAAGAATCTCCAATCCATAGAAAGGCGGGCAGGAACCTTTGTTGAGTCTGTGGCTAAGCAGTCTGCATCCAATGCTGCCCATGATGCTTTCCAGAAAGAAATGAGGTATGAGTTTAACAAATATAAGGGGGTCAAATACCCTTTTTTTTAATAAACTAAAGTAAACTCAAGACTCATTTGCAGACTTCCCGAAACTTGTGAGACTCCTGTCAGACATTTGTTCTGACTGACCAAATATTTCTGTCAGACTTCATGCTCAACTGTCAGACCAAACAATTTGCAACACCGGAAGTTTGATTTGAAGAGATTAGCTCTTGGTCATTTCGATTTATTAACAGCAATCCATTTTTATCAGTAATTATACCTTAAATTATAAGAGATTTTCCATTTATTTTTAGTAGACATTTTCAATGTTGTCTGCTGCAGATTTTGTGTATGTGGGAAAAGGTTAGACAAACCAGTGTTTAAACAAAATGAATGAAATTTCTAGTGCTGATTTGCAATTTTATCTGTTGTGTCAAGACATTTTGGGCTGACAAGAAAGGATTTTAGTCAGACCTTTCAGGAATCTGTCAAGTCAGGTTTGAAGGTCTGGCCCCAGTATCACGAACCAACTCAAACTCAATCTCTAACTCAATCTCAAATTTTCATTAAGCTTACAAATATATATTAAAGTGCTGTTAGCTGTTGAGCTATCACCTGTTAATGATTTGGGACGACTGGGTTCTAAGCAAGCATTTTTTCTGAGATTCTGCTTCACCTGTGTATGTCCTGATACTCTTGGCAATGATGGTGAACGTTTTGCAGCTAGCACTTTATTCACTCAGCTTACAAACATAAATAAAAGTGTTGTTAGGCTGTTGAGCTATTTCACCTGAACATGATTGGGGACGTCAGGGTTCTAAGCAAGCATTTACTTCGGTATTATGCTTCACCCGTATTTATGTCCTGATACTCTTGGCAATGATGGTGAACGTTTTGCAGCTTACACTTCTTAAATTTCATTCAGCTAACAAATATATATTAAAGTGCTGTTAGCTGTTGAGCTATCACCTGTTAATGAATTGGGACGACTGGGTTCTAAGCAAGCATTTTTTCTGAGATTCTGCTTCACCTGTGTATGTCCTGATACTCTTGGCAATGATGGTGAACGTTTTGCAGCTAGCACTTTATTCACTCAGCTTACAAACATAAATAAAAGTGCTGTTAGGCTGTTGAGCTATTTCACCTGAACATGATTGGGGACGTCAGGGTTCTAAGCAAGCATTTACTTCGGTATTATGCTTCACCCGTATTTATGTCCTGATACTCTTGGCAATGATGGTGAACGTTTTGCAGCTTACACTTCTTAAATTTCATTCAGCCAACAAATATATATTAAAGTGCTGTTAGCTGTTGAGCTATCACCTGTTAATGAATTGGGACGACTGGGTTCTAAGCAAGCATTTTTTCTGAGATTCTGCTTCACCTGTGTATGTCCTGATACTCTTGGCAATGATGGTGAACGTTTTGCAGCTAGCACTTTATTCACTCAGCTTACAAACATAAATAAAAGTGCTGTTAGGCTGTTGAGCTATTTCACCTGAACATGATTGGGGACGTCAGGGTTCTAAGCAAGCATTTACTTCGGTATTATGCTTCACCCGTATTTATGTCCTGATACTCTTGGCAATGATGGTGAACGTTTTGCAGCTTACACTTCTTAAATTTCATTCAGCTAACAAATATATATTAAAGTGCTGATAACAAAACAATAATTTTAAAAGGAGTTACAGAGTATTTGAATCAATTATTTAGAAGTAAGTATTAGAAGCATATTATCTACTTCACATTAGACGCCTGTGGATGCCTGTTGATAAATACATTGGTCGACTTTCAAATATCATCCCTTTCCCACATACAACAATCTGCAGCGGACGACTTTCAAAAGATATGGACAAAAACGTGAAACATCTCTATAAATGTTTAAGCTTTAATGTTTAATCATTAAAAAGAGTTGAAAACATTGTGGCAAAAAGGGATATTGCTCATCATGAACAATTCCCCTTTTGCCACAATGTTTTAAAGAAGTGTTTGTTGTTTTAAAATGTGTCAGTATGCGTCTTTTTAATACAAAAACTTAAAATATGTATCATATATTTTAGTGACATTGCCGAAGAAGAGTCCAAAAAAGCAGCCATTTGCATGGATGACTTGATCGAGGATCTTGGAGTGTGTCCAATGCCAGATGCGTCACCAGGATTAAAGTAAACTACCATTATTGCATAAGTTTACTTTGTATCTTACCTAAAATTGAAAGATGATTGATATTGTGACACAAGTAGCATCTTAGGTTCATTTTTGCTTTATGCTGGTCACACTCATATAGAAAACAATAAGGTAGGATGCAATCCTTTGCAAATAGTATATGCACGACCATGACCCAGACCATGACCCTGTAAACTATTTAAAACATATTGAAATTTAAAAATGATTGACTACTTTGCTCAGTAAACACTTATTATCACGGATAACATAGTCATTTTTTGATTGATTGATTGTGATTCAACAATTTTTCAGTCATATCACGGCGGCCAGTTCACCTATTTTCTGTGTGGTTTTCTCACACAAGTACTCCCACACAACATACTTTCAAGCAATTGGCTGCTTTTCCAAAAAGACCCGTTAGCCTTTTGGTGAAAGACGAATAACGCATGTCACAGTGACTTTTGCCAATTCTTTCTTGAGTCACATATGTTTTTATGACGTCCAATTCAATTTACATCCTATACGATATGAAAGTGTGTTACAAGCATGCAATCTTTCAGGGAGAAGTTTAAAATCATCTCTGCAGCATCACCTACTTTAGCTGACATTTCTGTAGAGAAAACCCCACCAAGAGAGCATAGACGAGAAATCAGAAAAGTCACCGACAGTCAGATTGTAAAAGCAAGGAAGCGACTCTTATCCAAGTATTCGTGTATGGGTCGAAGCGGTATGTCCTGTGCAGTTGACACAGCTTGGCAAAAACGTGGATTTGACAGTCTCACATGTAAGTTTTAGTTGTTAGCACTATGCAGGCTGCATTTAAATTTGAGCATGTTGAAAGTTTTTCAGATTGTTTGTCATGATGATATGTAGGCCTAATTCGAATAATAGTTATTTTGGGTCAAAAACTAGGTCACTATGCAAAATTGAATGAAAATCTTGTGAACACTAGAGATTGCATTTTTTTGCCTATACAGCTTAGATTTTTTCTCATGTCTTGATGATATATAGTCCATTTTCTAAGATGGGTCATATCGGGTACAACAACAGGTCACTAGGCTAAATTCTCAGGATAACACATTTTGAAGAAAAAAGGATTGTTATACCCCCAAAAAACAAAGTTTTGGGGGGTATATAGGGTCACTGTGTCGGTCGGAAGCCATATTTTGTCCGGACCATATCTTAACAATGCAACATAGGATTTGAACGAAACTTCATAGGATGATACAACACATTGAGAGGAAGTGCGGTGTACAATAACCATAACTCTATTTTATCTAAATACAGAGTTATTGCCCTTTGTTACTTTTTCTTATTCATAGAGTCTTGTCCGAAGCAGAACTTTAAAACTAATTGTTGGAATTTAATAAAACTTCATAGGATGATACAACACATTGAGAGGAAGTGCAGTGTACAGAAACCATAACTCTATTTAATCTAAATACAGAGTTATTGCCCTTTGTTATTTTTTCTTGTCCGGAGAATTACTTAATAACTAACAGATGGAATCTAATAAAACTGCATACAATGGTAGAGCATAATCAGAGGAAGTTCAGTGTACAAGAACCATAACACTAATTTACATAATTACATAGTTATTGCCCTTTGTTACTTTTTCTTGTTTTACAGAGTTATGGCCCTTTTACTTATTAAGTTGTTGGTCATATTTTGTCCGAAGCCATATTTTGTCCGGCCTATTTCTTACAAACCACTGGGTGGAATTCAATAACATTTTACATGAAGCTTTTATACCAAGAGGAGATGTGCATATCATAAAGATTTTACAATTGCATGTTACTTAACAGAGTTATGGCCCTTTTGTTGGTCAGTCGGAAGCCATATTTTGAGTCAAGGTGCTGTTTTGGGGGTATTTATCACCTTCAGTGATATTTCTAGTTTTATTTGTTCTTTCAGCTCATACTTTCTTCATGAGTAAGGCATGTTATGGGAAGAAAGTTTTAAAAAGTATTGTTGGTCATAGACAGTGCTCTACATGCAACTGGTGGAGGCGTAACAGACCAGGCCGTCCAGTGCGAGAACACAGATGTGTACATAATCATTCTGGGAGTGCTCGGTCAATGGAAAGTGTGAGTGGAGAGAAAGGGGTTATGGATTTGGCAAGTGAAGGAACACCAGTTGAATATATTGAAGGAGATGGGGACACTACACTAATTGCTAGACTGAAGAATAATCAAAACATTACAATGAAAAAGCGCTTTGACAAAAACCATATTATCAAAAATGTTGGTAAAAGTCTGTATGCCTTGCCGTTGGAAAAAGGCATTAAGATAAGTAAGAACACAATTTGCCATTTACAAAAGTGTATTTCTTATGCTCTTTCCAAGAACAGCGGCGATGTTGATGGCTTACAGGACAACTTACGCGCTATAGTGCCTCATAATTTTGGAGACCATCAATACTGTAAGACAAGCTTCTGTGGGCAGCAGAAAAATGCAAGTGAAAAGTATGTGCATCGCTCATTACCTTATAAGGCAAGTTTAATTGGAGACGATTTGCGTAAAAGACTTGATGACATTATGAGACCATTAATCGCGAAAGCCAGCCAGCTTGCTGATTTGGGATCCAGTCAGCAATGTGAACACGCTAACCGTGAAGTTACTCTGAAGGCACCAAAGAACATATACTATGGGGGATCAGAAGCATTAGACTTCAGGGTACAAGCGACGGCAGCATTAATCAATGAAGGAAGAGATTATATTGTTCAGGTACATGATGTTTGTTGCAAAGTTTGTTGGGTTGATCTTTTTCTTTTGTAATGAAGGGTTTATCTTGTAAACTAATTGAAAATATTTTTGTCTTCAACATTATATTTGACTTCTTACAAAGTTGGAAATAGGCATTATATTTATTCATGACTTCAACCAGTGGAAGTATATGGCCTTTCTTAGTAGCATGCTAAGATGAACCCTGACTAATAATTGTCATAAAGCCTTGTTGATGGCCGACTCAAAATATGCACATTAGTTTATAGCATGAAAGTTACAAAAACCGTTTAATAGAATTATCAGTGTCATAATGTTATGAGTTCATTACTGTTATTTGTTCCTTTCTAGATTTTGTTACATTATTTTGCTTTACAGTTTTTCTGCTGGTTGTTGCCAGTTCAAAATTACCATTGTTACATTCTTTTGCTTTACAGTTTTTCTGTTGGTTGTTGCCAGTTCAACTTATAATCTCCACCAGGACTGTCTGTGTGTAAGTATATAATATTCCTACATTTTAAGCTCGCCTGTTTTTCGAAGAAAAAATGTCGGGCTATCGTGATACCATTGGTGTCGTCACAAACCTTTAACTTTTCCTCACAACTCAAAAACCGTTGCATATATTCAATTGCAGCTTGGTACACATGTTACTAAACACTTGCACATGTCTATATAATACCAATCCACATGACTCTTGTCTTTAATAATTATTCAGTTATACCCTTTTTTTTTGGACAAGCGTTTGTGTTTGCTTCGCGGGCCTCTTGTTATTTCTTTACTTTCATTGGATCAAACTTCGTTATGGTGATGCACTGATAGTGCCTGTACTTTACAGAAAGTACAGTGTATTAGATTGACCAATCTATGGAATTCAAAAGTTGACGCTATGTAAATTCATATATTTTTATTTCTATTTCTCTTTTTTACATCAGGTGAACAAAGAGGCTAATATTTCTCCTGGGCAGTATACAGAAGACTATGCTAAGAAATGTGCCATGAAAAGACAGAAAAGCCAGGAGAGGTTTAGTAAGCCATTTGTGAAAAGGAGGCGGCTTATTCTGAAACAGGAGCGTGCTATCGTCCAAATTGCTACAGAAACATTGGAAGGCGCTACATATCAATCTGGTACGACCTTTTCCCATCTCACCATATGATCACCACAATTTTTGAAAACAATTCTAAGACTATGAGAGGTATGGTATTCAATCTGACATCCCCGTCAGACATTGGTTAAGGTTTAGCATTCAAGTGCATATATCACCATAGTTACTACTAGATGTATTGTATAACTAAATAGTAAGAGGTTGAAAAGTCGAGCGGGCTGTCTTACGGACAGCTCTTATTACTTGCACAATATCAATATCTCAATATTAGTAATATATTTTCTGACAGTGTAGTGTACATGTCGTTGATGTGAATTATATCTAACAACAAACATTGTCTTATTTTCGAATTCTCACTGTAATACTATTTACATTGTGGTAACAGGTTGGATATGGATTTTACCTTTTTCGTGAGTTGTGAGTTCGAATCCCGGCTCGGTTAACTTTCTTTCCGACAATTGACAAAAGTCAATGCGACATGCGTCATTCTTTTTCCACTAATGGGCTAAGTCTATGTGAAAAAAGCAGCCAGTTGTTTGGGAAGATTGTTGTGTGGAGTACTGGTGTGAGAAAACCAGGAAATGCATAAGTAGGTGAACTGGCCGCCGTGATATAACTGAAAAATTGTTAAAAACGGCATTTTAAACCCCAATCAATCAATCAATATTTTACCTTTTCACTGTAGGCATTGGACATGACGCGGAAGTGGATATAAGTAAAATCCCAGACCCAGTAGCACGTGGAATATTCAAGCCTGTCACTCCTAATGGTCAACCAAAATATGTGGCTTTTGATCTTGAAACAACTGATCTCAGTGAGTAATTGTTTAGACAAATTGTATTATTAAGAACCCCTTTAGAAGATATTTGCAGATTATATTTTAAAACTTGTACCATATAATTACGAAATAGCCATTGATCTAGTATAGAAGCCATTAAACATTTTTTTAGATCTGTTTCATACTATCATACTATCAATGAGATTGGATAATCAATAATTTTTGTCTTGGATGTTTCCAGGAGAAAGTGAGTTATTGTCATAGACAAATACCTCCGAGCAAAGCATAGTATTCTTATGGCTGTCTTGTTTGTTTATGTTCATTGAAAAATATTGTGGTTACTTTTTACAGTCCGATGTGACCAATATCCACATATCACACAGTTAGCTGCAAAGGAAATTTCAACTGGAGCCACCTTTAACAGATACATTATTCCAAGAATTCCAATAAGTGCCTCAGCGGAAAGAGTGACCAAAATAACTATGGTGGATGACGAAAGCATGATTGTAAATGGTGTTCCAGTACAAACAATGACTTTAAAAACAGCCGTGAATGAGTTTTCCTCCTGGCTGAGTAAATTTGACAACGTTTTCTTAGTTGCTCATAATGGAAGACGCTTTGATTTTCCAGTGTTGGTTTCAGCGTGTATTAGTTGTGACTTAGTAGACAAAATTATTTCTAATGTAACTGGGCTTGTGGATTCTTTACCAACTTTCAAAGCTGTGTGCCCAAAACAATCTTCTTATAAGCAAGAGGACCTTGCACGAAGCATTCTTTCAAAGGAATATGATGCACATAATGCTATTGATGATGTTAACATTTTGTCTGATCTTTTGTCTCACTTGATAGTATGTGATCATAAATGTCTTATCAAAAAAAGCTTCACACTGAAAGATGTCAAACATGGTATGGTCTCAAACAAAGAAAAACGGAAAAATGTCCCGTCACTTTCAGTACTCGTTTCCGGTGGTATCATGAAATCTTCAACTGCAGAAAACATTGCAAGGTCTGGTCTAAATTTTGAACACCTGCGGACAATATTCACTCGTAAAGGAGAAGATGGACTAATAAATGTGTTTACTATGAAAACCTGTGAAGGATTACCTAGAGTTACGAGCACTAAAAGAGTCCTAGAATCTGTCATACCAAAGCTTGCATCATATTTTGAAAATATTCAAAAAAAATAAGTCACCAACTTACAGATACAAGCTTTGAAATGAATTGTTTAGAATAAGGGCATACCAGTGGTGAATTTATATTTTATTTTGTTTGCTTTTGGAAATGAACAGTGGACCTTGTATTCTGTTCTCTCTGAATGAACCCACAAGAAAAGGTGTTACTATTTTACAATATTTTGCAATAAGAGTTTCCAATTTCACAGTAAATTTTCATTTTCATAATCAAAGATTGTGACATGTTCATACAATCTGCTTATCCCTTAGTGTTACTTGTAGGGATGGAACCTAATAGTTTATTATGAACTGTGGCATACAATGATAATACATGTATGATTAACGTATTTCGGAAAAAAGCTTTTTTCTGAGAAAGTCGTAAAAATACAAGTTTTATGACAACAAAATTATAACGAAAGATAGTATAGACAAGCAGATACTCATGTACATCATCAGTTCTTTGTTTTTATAGATTAGAAACCTTATTCTTATAAAAACTGATGATGTAGTAGTATTGTAGAGAATGACCTATAACAAAATCTGTTAACCGCATGTTTTCAATTTTTGTGGGTACCTTTACTTTCAAAGCTATAAAATAAAAACTAGACGGTAAACCTTTTTTATTCTTTTATATCAAGTTGTCTACACAATGAGAAAGATATTGATACCAAATTTAATGGGGTGCACATATCGTGATTTACGTTTTCGGTACTTGGAAGTTTTAGAATTATAATCATTTACTGAAAAAATAGAATTTTTCGACACACACTTTTTTTTTTTTTTTTTTTTTTTTTTTTTTAAACATGCTTATTGTTTCAAAGTTATTATTGTTTTTTGTTACAGTGTTTCTTCTGTATAGAAAAACATGTGCAAACATAAATATATATATATATTTTAATAAAATACAATAGATTTTGTACTGTGATGTGTATACTTTTTTGAAAACCAATACAGCAAGGTGAAAATATCAAATATTTCCAAAACTGGACGGTGAAATGTTTTCATATTACAAATTTAGATGTCACTTGTGACCTAGAAAAGATTAGGAGTATTGGTATTAAGGTTCTTAATAGTACCAATTAGGGTGGCCTTACCTTAAGGACTAAATTTTGCAGTTACCATAGAAATAAAGGAAATGTACCACCAGATCACAAGTGTTTAAGAAACTGGAATGTGAGTGCCAAAGCCATGGAGCCAGATGTTGGAGCAGACCTTGCTAACGAAATAGAAGATATCAAAGTTGAGGTTATAATAATGGATGATGACTGCACTACAATGGCTAGAATAAGACAAGAACTTTCCCGTAAAATGGAGTGATATAAATCATACTGTCAAACATTTAGGAAATAGCTTGTACACTCTACAGAAAAAAACACAAGTACTTTCAACAATGGTTATAAAACACATACAGAAGTGTTTCAATTATGCTCTTGCTCAGAATGAAGGTAATGTAGAACAATTTCAGCAATCACTGAAACAGATAACCTCTTAACTAAACTATTTGGTGAACATGATTCTTGTGGTGAATGGTGTAGATATATTCAAGATCCAGAACATTAAAAGCATAATGGATTGCCACATGGCCGTCCCTTGACTGAGGAAATACTTCGTTCTGATCTTGAATCTATCTTACACGTCTTTATCAAAAATGCTGAACAAATTGCTCCACGTGGATCAACAAAAGAAGTGGATTGTTTAATAACATGATTGCAGCGAAAGCCCCAAAAGGATCCACTATTCTGCATCTGCCAGTTTAATTAACCGTGAACATTGTGCTGTCTCTCAAAAGAATCTTGGTATGACATATTTAAATGAAGTTAATCTTTCACCCGGTAGAATGTTTGCGGATCTCGCTCAAAAACAGGACGCTTTAAGAAAAAGACGAAATTAAAAAGGAAAACACCTTGACATTTAAAAGAAGCCGCTAAGATAAGAAATTTGCTTATAAGAAACAAAATGCTGCCAAAGAATTACGAGAAGGCACAACATACAAATCAGGTGTAGCTACTTCTCATATATATATATATAATATCACTGAAATCCCAAATCCACGAGTTCTACCTGCACCTGAATATGTATCAGAATAAAAAGTTCTAAACAAATATTTTTAATATTGTTCAGATTGCTGCAGTTTGTGGAGAAGACCATATGAAGTGTGGTCTGTACCATATAAAAGCAGTGAAATATTCAGTCGCCTTAAATTGTGTTCTTTATGGCTATCGCTTTGTAGGCAGTTTAGAGTATTTTTGTAAATATGTTCAAGGTACTACTGCTGTAATTTTTGATGTAGCTAAGTGAACAATATAATGGAATCATTTCATGTAGTTCAGTCTGAGTTACCTGTGAACATTGTCATGAAATCATGTGTGGAACCTATCTGAATTTGAACAAAGTGGAACCCTGTAAAACCTGACTACGTCCAGACTGGACAAAAATTCCAGTTTTCAGGCACTTTAAACAGTTGCTTTTAAATGTGTTCATGATATAATACTGTTGACTTATTGTTGGCAGAATTTCATAATACAGATCATGATACATGGATCTGGTGATATTATATGGTAATAGAACCAAATTACACCATTCCAGGGTTCAGAAGTTACTGTCTTTACGGTGTTTCCATTCATTAAATTCAGGACAAAATAAAGTGTGACTACTAAAATGAACAGTTTTGCAACTATTCTGGTTTATACGGAGTCCAGTTTTAGCAGGTTCGACTGTCTAATAATTACAGTTCATTGAACATGTATTAGTTGAATTTTTTCCTTGTATAATGCTGAAATTTAAAAAACGTAGATTCCAAATTTAACCAACTTGCAGTTCTACGTCTTCATTGTTATGTGTCTTATTCACAGTTTTTAATATTTCTGTGATCGAGAAATATCCCCAGAGGATAGCTGGCCAGCCTATACCATAAAGGATCTTTACTGGAATGATATGAGCATTTTAACATGTACTATGCTTGATGAAAAGACCTTGTACAATGGAAGTAGTTTTCAAATCCGCAAATGAATCTCAATACAAACCTAGACTCTTGCTTTTAAATAATTCACCTTTTCAGATTATATTGTACATTTTATTATGTAAATCTGGATGACTTTTTCCCCAACTACAGGTGTTTTATCCCATTGGAGACACTGTGGCAAAAGGGTAAATTGATCAAGTTTCAAGTTTATTTATTCGGCATATAAAGTTATTTTACATTGTCGTAAACATATACATATGTTTAACAAATGTTTTCATAAAGTCTAGAACATTACACTATCATGATCATGATAAGCAATTTTTCCTCTTGCCAAAGTGTTTTCAACTATTAAATAATTTACACTCATTGATCTAGATTTTCAAAATTTTGATAAGATGTATTCAACGTCTTCTGTTGCATATTTGTTGAATGTGGGAAAGGGTATTATTTATTTGTTTGAAGAATCTTTCACTGAAGTTAGAGAAAAAGTCAAGAAAGGCTTGAGGAGGAATATGATTTAATGTAGATACAATTGATCAAAGAGATTAGTTATTAAGCCTGGTTTGAGCAACATCCATGCAACATAAATTATGATCAGGATCAAGGCTTGTACGCTTCACTGACATGGTTGATTTGATAAAAGAACCTACAACGCTCACACATGTGATTTAAATCTATACTATTCATAAAGAATTTAGATATATCAAGTAAGAAAATGCTTTTGATAAAGCTATATAGCCTCATTAGTATATGTATTAATTATAATAACTGCGCATACGTAATTTAATTTGACATTTTAATTGTAGTATACATTCCCAATCATCAAAACTGTTACTGTACATAATTGGCTGCTCTGGATACTGTGTTTGATCGTGTGTGTACAGTACACAAACAGTGCGACAACATATTTTAAAAACAAAACATATACAGTTATGATATACTAAATGAATCACAGCCATTTTATGATATTCTCAAACATATTTGGTTTCATTTCAGAGCAAACGTTTTTTCGGATTCTGAGGACGAAATCCAAAATGAAATTGAGATTGTTTCGCCAGCTTCTTTACATCTTCTAATGAAGCCCAAGGCTATTCAACCCCCTTGTGGAACTTTCGGCAAGTTAATACTTAACATTGCAATATTTTGAATACATGTTTTTATAAAGTCGTTGTGAATAAAAGCGTCTTGCACTGTGAGATCTTTGCTGTATATCAATTTTGATTAACAGAGCGGTGGTGTGTATTCGCACAATGTGCTAACATAATTAAATACTAATAATAAATAGAAGTTGGTATTATGATTGATAGCTAGAGTTCATCTTGAAGCGGGTTATCGGGTTTTCAAATCTCGATCAGTTAGTACTAAAAAGTATGCCTGAACCAGCACTGTGTGTAAGTACTGGTCCTAAACCCTGGAAACGCCATGGTTCCACTGAATACGACGTAATCGCCGATCAAAATAAACACGAACGTATGTGCGTAAGAAAGCATGCAGACATACGCGCGCTCGCTCAGCATGTCCAAACCTTACCTCTTTTTATATTACTTTACATACAGATGAATGATACAACATTCATTTTCAAGCAATAGACACGCTCTTCTAGATGACAGGGGTATTTTTGGAAGGGAATATTGATTTGACAATGATTTGTTACCCTTTATTTATATTAAACTACTGCAGTCCTTGGACGATGTCATTATTTTGTCACACGTGGAGACTATAATAACTACACTAGATGGTGAACTACTATCTGTAGTGTTTATATGGAAAAGACTTAGTGTGCTTACAGAAGATGAAGAAGTGAGATACCTAAATGAACGAATAATGTTGGATTAATTGAATTTGTGTACCTTTTCGGCCAAATAAAAATATGATAAGAATACTCTATTGCATACTTTGTTTTAGGTAAAAGTAGAATATGTTATATGGGTGGTGGGTGTATGTCTGAGGGACGAAGAGAGAGACACACACACACATACATAGAAAGAGAGAGGTTGACATAGTGATAGTTTTAAAATAGGCTTCTTAATACAAGGGCACATGGTCGCATCTCGTGATGAGCAATGTCAGCTTTTAGGGTTTTCCGAACACTCGACGGGAATATTGGTTAAGTTTCCAGAAAACAAAATCGGCAGTGAATTTAATTACAAACTTGTCTCTGGCAAATTGAATAAATAACAAATCAAAGGATGATGATAAATACTGACACAAATGGCGATGGCAATCACAGCAGTTAGTCACATTGATATACAACATTAGCCTTATGTGGTGCCTAAATGGCACAAAAGGCTTACCTTATAACCACTGTGATGTTTTCTATCGGATAACTAATCATTGTTTTATAACATGGTCTCCTTATACTTGGATTCATATTGTATAGAATATATACTCATACACCTAGTTTTTTAAAAATCATTAGCAGCTAGCATATTTATTATCATAAAGATATTCATTTTGCAGCATGGCAAGAAAATATGTACATACAAACAAGGGGAAAAACAAGAACGTACAGTTATGACTATTTGGAGGCAGTAAGTAATTAGAGAGGTTAATTCTGCGAAAGGCTGCCGAGAAATATCTTATACCAAGAACCACCATAGCCGACAGGGTTTGTGGACGTTTTATTGACGATCGTGTGGCGCCTGGTCGAAAGTAGAGGACAAACTGGTTTCCACTGTAAAAAAGGAGGCTCAAATCGGGATCGAGGTAAAGCCGTGCACTGTTACTAAAACGGACAGGTATTTTGTAAAAACATGAAAGTGGAAACCTCCACGTTTACCAACGGCATACCAGGTCATAGTTGGTGGGAGGTCTAAAGAAAAGATAATGGTGTGTGGGAACGCACAGGGAAGCCCTATGCTCCCCATGGTTATAGTAAAGGGAAATACGTTATTGTCGCTTCATGGCTATAATACATCTGCTGCACCAAACAACACATTCTGGTCGTTCAATGAGAAGGGATTGATGACTAATGAAATAGACGAGTCATGGTTCCGCAAAGTTATTTTAAAACATTGCGGAAATGAAAGGCCATAAGTTTGTATTATTGATGGGTATTCGTCTCATGTTTATTTATCTGAATAATCCACTTAATACAGTGAACGAATGGTCTTTCCCTGGACTTTTCAGCAAAACATTTACGTCGGCATTTTCCCCCGTCCAATCTGAAAAGTCGGTTTATGGCATGTGGAATTTGTCCTTTTAATCCAAATTGCCTTCCGGGTTCCGCTTGTCAGCCGTCGATCGCAACAGATAAACCATTTATATCCACACACCTTTCTCTGCCTGACACTCCACTTGTAAATGTTCCCTCCTACCCTTATCCAATACCTACTGAGGTTCCTTTCACTCACCTCTTCCATTATGAAACTCGACGTGTACATGTGACCTCATGAGTTTATTTCTGAATGAAACTTCCTCAACCCACATGTCCCAGCCTAGAAGCCCACCTGCGAATGTGTCCTCCTACCAGAATCTTATCCCGACCGAAATTCCTGTAAGCAACCTGTCCCAGTCTGATGGTTCATCTAACAATCTGCTTACATCCCATTACTTTGAAATATCCGAAATCCCTCCCATTAATGATTACCTGGTCCAATCTGCAACCCCCATCGACCAAAGTATTCAAAAACAAAAAACAAACACTGGAGCAAATATACCGGAACCCGAGATCAAAATGTTTAATATTCCTGAACAGCTTAAATAATACATCAATAACCCAGAAGGCTCGTTAACTAGACCTTATCAAATCTGGTGTTATCGAGGTAGCTGAACAATTTCCGCAACAGGTTCCGCGGAGTTGGAATCACGAAATTGATAAAATGTTTTTACCTGTCATGTAGAAGTATGGAATGTGAAGCTTGCAGAATAAATGTTTAGAACCAATATTTGTGTTTACTATTGTTAACCCATAGCTAGCCAGGCGCGTAGCTATGCTTGCGTACGTGCGTAAGAAATATTTTGAGAGGTTTAAAAATAAAAAATGAAACAAATGCGAAAAATGCAATGAAAACTGAACCCTAAGGGGGGTAAGGTTGAAAACGGACACATCAGAACAATTCATACATAGACAAATTGTCACATGAAGCATCTGTTTATTGATAATATTAGATGCCTATACATGAAGTTTGTATGTATACAGTTATATAGTATTTGCATATTGTACATGTGAGTACGATATTCGAAGTCTATTGGTGGAGCGAATTGTGGTCCGTGCCATTTATTTGGATCTGAGAAGAGATCGCTAGTGTCGCAACCTGCAACCAGAAATAAACGCGAAACGTTCGTTTACCACTATGAGAAGGGTTAAAACATATCTACGGCCGCCAACCCTTACCACCGGTAGATTATCCGGGCTTGTTTTGATGAACATTCACCGTGATCGTGACATAAACACTGATTTAGTGATAGATGATATTTTGAAAGAAGAAAGAAGCGACGACTAGCCCTTCTATTTCGCGTGTAGGCTTAAAGAAAGTACCTAGTATGAATCATCTGAATGTACAGTAAAACCTCGTTGGCTCGAACATGGGAAAAGTCGAACACCCTGGAAAACTCGAACTCCTCCCTCGGTCCCGGCCAAACCCTCATAAAATTAATGTTTTTTTAAACTGAAAAACTCGAAAACCTGCTCTTCCGAATTATCGAACTAAAACACGGTCCCTTCGGCTACATTAAAGCACAAAGTACTGATAGGTCGAACTATTAACTGGGGGCCCCTCGAGTTCATGCCTTCGAAATTTCAATTTTGTTGAAGTGACAGTCAATGTTAGAAAATATAAATTCCGAATGCTGCAAATGTTTTAAGAGTATTTTGTGTATACATGCCGTACATAAGGGTATCAAGTAGGCTCATCAAGATATTGTGAAATATACGCCAGATGTCATCTGAGCCCATATAGCCGAATTTTTTTCCCGGGGGAGCATGACCCTGAAAAAATAAATTTCAAATGCTGCAAATGTTTTCAGGGTATTTTGTGTATATATGCCGTACATAAGTGTATCAAGTAGGCTCATTAAGATATTGTGAAATATACGCCAGAAGTCACCTGAGCCCATATAGACGAAACTTTTTTCCCTGACCCCCCTAGAATGGTGCGTAGTCCATATTTCGGCCTAGCTACGCCCCTGCTAGCTATGGGTAAAATAATACTTATTTTTGTTCAAATGCAATTATGAAAGTAAATTCTTTCCTGAAAGAGAAAAGGTTTGACATTTAAGAGATTGAGAACAACAGAATAAAGGAAATTGCATGCATGGAGATGGCTTCCAATAGTGTATTAGTTGCCAAAATTCGTTTTCGGCCGAGGGGCTTAAATTTGCTTTCCCCCACCCCCACACACATAACATTAACGTAATAAAAGTCGAAGCTTTTGTCTTTTTATCTTTTCTGCTTCGCTATATAACCAGACATACTGAGTTAGATTTCTTTTGCAAACAAATAACTTCCTAATGAGAAAGACTGGCTTCAATATTTTCGAACGCAGCAGTATGAATAAGTGACAGCACACAAGTAAAATGACATCTTGTTAATTGACCTTATTGCTCAAAGTTGTTCCTAAAATAGATTAAAATTATGACCTAACTAATGACGTCATCAACAATAAACTCCATTGGTTCCGGAAAAACACGAGTTATATGATTAATCTCAAGGCACTGTATGCATCCTTAACAATAAGAATGAAAAATTCCTCATCATGTTTTCAAATGTCGTTTTGAATGCATTGTTGAGATGTCAAATCACCCTCACAGTTCACACACTCATGCTTGCTGGGTGAATCAACCCAGCTACGAGATAGGACTGAAAACAGTCTGGTAAGAGGAGCCATTGCTCATCATGTTTCAAATGTCTTTTTGATATGTTGATTCACCCAGGACGCATGAGTATGTGAATAGTGAGGGTGATTTGACATAAATCGATCTTGAAAACAATACAAACAAAACGACCTTTAAAGACATTATGCAATGACTCCCCTAACCACACTGTTTTCAGTCATATCGCGTAGCTTGGTTGCTTCACCCAGAAAGCATGAGTGGAAAAATCGGCTCGAACATGAGTCCGAGAAAATACAATTTTTACGCACAAAAACAGCGTTTTTGGAAATGTTTCATATGTGTTTCTCAAGATCTATTATATATCTATCGATTCCATAAAGTGGTATAGGCCTGGCTGTTAATTAAAGGTTCGGAAATGCTCGAACTTAGGTACACCCTCTTGGACCTATTTTAGGGGCTTTTTAAGAGTGTCGGAAGGTGACTAATTATTATTTCCAAGACTTTTTTTCTAAACATATTCATAGCACACTTATTCCCCTACAAGCCCATGCCAAGCTTTTTAGCGTACGTTCGTGTACGAGACAAAACAAATAACCAAGGTGGGTAAATGCTATTTTTTCAACCCTGGTAACTTCAATCCAGTTTTTCTCCCTTGTACGTACTTCGATATATCATAGGTAGGAATTGATGCATATTTATTTTTTAGAGCTACACATATGTTCATTGTACATGCGTTTATCATTTTGTTTGTCGTTTCGCCGTTGATAAAATGTTTAGAAACGTCTTTTAGGCCTTCAAATTGACGTACCAAGTTATTTCAAGCCCGTATTTCTCCCGTGTGAGAGCTGCGTTATATGCTATCGAGGTATGGTTGCATATGTAATGGAAATAGCTACACAGCCATGCTCTTTCTCCATGTGTTTGTCCGTCCGCGCTTGATAACATGTCTGAAAGGTTCTTTTAGGCCTTTAAATTGACTACCGAAGTGATTTCAATCTGCTGCGATGTATCATATCGAGGTATGGTGGTAAAACTAGTGACCAAAGCTACACGAAAATGTTTCCATGACATACTTTTGTTTGTTTATTTGTCCGTACGTTCTTGATAAAATGTATTAAAACGTCTTTTTGGCCTTTATTTTGACTACGCGAGTAATTTCAATACTGTATTGTTTCCGCCTGTCTTAACACGACTTTTTGGCCTCTAAATGGACTACCCTGGCTATTAAAAGCCCATATTTCTCGCTTGTACGTGGCATAAAACATCATTGAAAAGAAACGAATTAACCTGCCAGTATCATATACTTGTCCCTTAAGAGATATATAAACTTTCATTTAGGAAAATGTACATCAGTGTGAGACCATAATGTAGGGCACATGTGCGAATTAGCCATCTCGCACACGTTTAAGAGTAGCCCCATACTAGGGATTTTGGTATTTGGTGGTAGAGTAAATCTATAACCATAATATATAAAACTCGTACTCGGGCTCCGGTGTTCACAATGTGGATGACGAACTCATTTTTTTCATTCGCTAATTTAGATGTGAAATGAATGTTGTGTGTAACTAATTAAATGGTTTAACTGTGGGTCTTAATTCATATTAATCGATAAGTCAATGATCAGATTACCCACCGACAAAACGAAATGACACCTTGTGTATTTGCATTGAAGTGTCATAAACTGCAAGCCAGACAGGGTACCCTGATTACAGGAAAAGAGCACCTCAATTGTTAAAGATTTACAACGTTGGCGAAAACCAAAGAGGAACCAGCTTCAAACAGTGTTGAAACATTGTTTTCCTCTTAACACCAAACCCGGAGACCGTGAAAAGTTATTGCAATTCATTTTCGCAAATTGAAAAAAACTTTCGCCACGTTTTTAGCTCACCTATGCACGAAGTGCAAGGTGAGCTATTGTGATCACATTTCCGTCGTGCGTCGTCAACATTTCAGCTTGTTAACACTCTACAGGCTACATTTTGCATCCAATCTTGTTATCAGAACATTCATCTCCGTCAAATCTTGAACAAGTTTGAAACTGGGCCATATGAGGTCAAAATATAGGTCACTAGGCCAAATTGAAGGGTAATCTTGTTAACACTGTAGAGGCCACATGAGCATGTTGAAACTTTATCAGAATGTTTGTCTTGATGATATGTAGGTCAAGTTCGAACATGGGTTATGATGGGTCAAAAAGTAGGTCACTAGGTCAAATTGAAGGAAAAACTTGTTAACACTCGAGAGGCCGCATTTTTTTGCTTCAGAAGTTTGAAATTTTGTCAGAATGTTTGTCTTAAAGATATCTAGGTCAAGGCCAAATTGAAGGAACATCTTGTTAAATCTGTAGAAGACGCATTTTTTGCTACAGCAGCTTGACATTTAATGAGAATGTTTATCTAAATGATATCTAAGCCAAGTTCGAATATGGGCCATGTAGGGTCAAAAACTATGTCACTAGGCCACATTGACGGAAACTCTTGTTAACACTTAACATTTTTTTGCTTCAGCAGCTTGAAATTTGGTCAGAATGTAAGTCTGAATGATATCTAGGTCAAGTTCGAATATGGGTCATATTGGGTCAGAATAAAGGAAAATATTGTTCAAACTCCGGAGGCCGCATTTTTACTTTGAGCAAGTTGAAAACTTGTCCATTTTGGAATATGGGTCATATCAGGTAGAAAGAATATAGATCGCTAGGCCAAATGAAGGAAAATCTTGTTAACACTGGAGGTTGCATTGAATAATTGTCTTGATGTGTTTTGCATTGCAGTACATTGTATAATTAAGGTGAGCGATCCAGGGCCATCATGGCCCTCTTGTTTTTAGATCACTCTCTGTCCGTCGTCCATCGTTAACTTTTAGCTAAATTCCGTGGAGAACTTTAATTGCTGCGCATTCAGAAAGGGGGAAAAATGTCCAAACTTTAAAATTCTTCTTCTCTGAATATGCTTGTCGGATTCCAATATAATTTGGTAGAAATGAATGTTCCTTGGGTGACTCACTACAAAAATTGTTCAAGCCATATTGATTGGCTGAAAAACATGGTAGCCATGCCGTATCAGAAAATAGGCAAAATGACAAAACTTTAATTATCTATCCTTATGAAAGTGCTTGTCTGATTTCAAGATTAATATGTAGAATTGTTTCTTTAGTAAGCCTCTACATAATTGTTCCAATCAATAATGCTTGATTGAAAGACGTGGCATCAGAAAAGGGTCAAACTGTACTTTTAGCTTCAAATTACATCTCATCCAACTCAATTCAATATACGTTATTTGACGACGGTAACACAATAAACAATTACAACATCAGTTATCTCCCTTTTGGCCGTCAACAATGAACATTGATCAAAGAATACATTTGCACATAAGCATTCTAAACATATTTAAACAAATGTATATACAGTATATATGTCCAATTCTTAAATATTGAACACTGAGCGGGTTACCTGAAAAATTCATGAAATTATATCCATAGCTTTTATAGTCATATTTGTTTCCCAAGAAGATAGTTTCTGTAGTATTTGCAAAACGTGTTTAATTTATCACAGGTACGAATGTGCACTGGGATTGTATTCCAAACAGCCATGGCAGTATATTGGAAAGTGTTTTTTGTATAGCACGATTTGATTAATGGATGAGGAATATCGTTTCTGGTTTTGGAACGATGATTATAATTTGCGGATGCATCTGTTTCTTTAATAAGTAGGTTTGATAAATACACAGGAGCTAGATTGTGAAAAGATTTGTAAATTAAAACACCCGTATGGTAATTACAACGTTGAAAGAACGGCAACCAATTAAGTACTTGAAATAGAGGAGCCGAGGGGTGATCGAACCTCTTGTCTAAAATCATTCTAGCTGATATTTTCTGAATGTTAATTATTTTGTTTAAAACACTCATATTGGATTTAGTCCATACGGTAGATCCATAATCAAATATGGGTAAAATATAGCTATTGTGGATCAATACTCTCAGTTCTGTATTGAGAAATGGTTTTATCCTTCGAAATAGTGCTAATTTACAATTCAAGTTAGAATATACCTTATTTATTTGATGTTCCCAAGTGTTTTATCAACATACACGCCCAGGACTTCATGATTTGTAACACAAGCAATATTGTTGCCGTAAATATCTATATTTAATGTCGGATACTTTTTCGTATTGTGAGCTCATCCTAGTAACATACACGTAGACTTTTGTGGATTAAAGTTGCATTTCTGTAGAAATTCATAAAAAAATGAGTAAAATAACAATCGTTTTCCCTTATAAACCTTTATGAAGTGATGCTTGATTATAATTAGACTGTAGTATGAGAAAGCTTTCATATTTTAATTATTTAAATAAAATAGTTCTTTCCCTGCTCGGTAGGTACCGATTTAAGGAATTGCAAGAAATAACTGGACCGAATCACAACTAAATTATACCTCTTTAAAGGTTGGGGTCCAAACAATGGGGGGGGGGGGGGGGGGGGGGGGGGGGGGGGGGGAATAAATGTATACAAGAAAACAGTTATAAAAATAAATAAATAGTTCATTGAAGCACATATACACAATAAGCGTGTTTATCTAGTGTTAAAGCATTATACAATTATAATAAATAAATGTATACAAGAAAATAGTTATAAAAATAAATAGTTCATTGAAGCACATATACACAATAAGCGTGTTTATCTAGTGTTAAAGCATTATACAATTATGCTGTTTATGGGATAAAGATGATTTCAGGTATGTCACAGAAAACTAATATTCTCTTATTTCCGAAGAGTGAAGACCCTGACCATACTGCATACGTACATACTGATCAGGATCTTCATTATTATGCAATAAGGAAATGTTTTTTTCTTGTGACATACCGGAAATCATCTAATAAACACTATAATTAGTTTAACACTAGATACAATTGTACTTGACCGCCTCGATGGTGTTGTGGTAGAGCGTCCACCTCGGGTACGGGAGGTCACAGGTTTGATCCCTGGCCGGGTCATACTACATTACAAATTGTAGTAATGACTGCCTTCCGTGGCGCTGAAGGTTGCAGGGTTAGCATTACGAATAGACTGGCTGATGTCAGGTAACTTACGTGATATAACATAACAAATGTTGAAAGCGGCTTTTAACACCAAACAATAAACATTTACTTATTGTGTAACTTAAGGTGATTTCAGATATGTCACAGAAACTGTGGAATTAAAATAATGCTAGTTTTCTGTGACATACCAAATCATCTTTTTTCCATAAACAGTATTTATATTACTTTTAAAAGCACTAGATAAACATGCTTATTGTGTATACATTGTATGTGCCTCATTGAACTGAGTGTGTTTTTATAACAGTTATGTACATTTTATCTCACCACGATTTGTATATGACACCATACCTTTACATACGACTAATATTGTTGTGTTTACGATTCTAAGCGTCATGATGTACATGAATGGGTCCGTTTTTAAAATCTTGAAATCTTGGAGAAAAGTATAATTCGTGATTGTGTGCTCTTGTGTAACACGTTTGTGATTAATCCCAAACCCATTCAGCTTCTTATTTTTAGAAAAATCGATTTGAACTTTTGTTACATGAATTTCTTCCCTCTGGATAGAAATGCCACTTTAAGGGACATTTGATTATGTCTACACCAACATTCGACTTTATTTAGATCAGTTTGTAACCTTTGTTCAATATATTGAGGGCAATAATGGCTATCATATACAGTTGTATCGTCTGCATACATATAAATTCCTGAATATTTGAGAGGCAAGTCGTTAATGTAAATTAGAAATAATAGTGTCCCGAGTATCGAGCCTTGTGGTACCCCAGAAACAACTGTTTGAGCATCCGAAGACGTATCGCCCTCTATTACGACCTGTTTTCTGTTGGAAAAATAAAATAAGATCTAAACCAGTTTAGTGGCACAGTTTGAGTTTCTGAAGTAGCAGTTCATGATTTACTGTATCGAAAGCTTTTCTCAAGTCGAGATACAATACGCCCACCATTTTGCCTCTATCGATTTCCCTTGGCCAATGGTCTATTAACCTTACAAGAGCAGTTCGACAAGAATGTTTTTTTCTGAAACCAGATTGTGTATTATGTATAATATTTGTATATTGAAAGAATCGTTGTAATTCATTTGCCATATGTTTTTCAAAGACTTTTGAAATAGTTGGCAATATCGAAATAGGTCTATAATTATTCGCATCTTTCTTGGCATGATTTTTATGCAACGGAATAACACGAGCTAGTTTGAGCTCATCTGGGAAAATACCTGTTCGTATTCTGTTATTCATAATTGATGCTATTGGTATGCACTACATGCCTTTAATATTCTTGGGCCAATGCCATCAAGACCGGTAGGCTTCTTTGTGTTAAGCGAGTATAATATATGTTTAACTTCTAGTTGCGTTATGTAATTTGCATTGAATTCATCACTCTTTAGTAAATTATCATAATATGACTTTAAACTATTAATATATTCTTCGCTGGGTCCTGAGTAATTTTGATTTTGGAGTGATATGTTAATAAAAATGACTATTTAAATTGTTTAAGATCTAGGATTTTTCATTGACAGTAACATCGTTAAAGATCATTTCATCCGGCAGCACATTAGAATTAGGTTTGTCAGCTTTCAACATTTTAATATGCTTGCATAAGTATGAAGGTTCTTTTCTTGCACAGCCGTATTGAAGAAGTCTTTCTTGGTGTTTTTAATAAGTATACTTGTTTTATTTTTCCAATATTGCATTATATTACCGCACGGTTTTGAGATTGAATTTAAATTACCTATTATACTGACATATCTCATACATTCACATGGATACATATAACATTCATTACAAGTAGCATTTAAATAGTTAAAACGATTACTGTTATTACGCCTGGCAGGACTTCCTGTGGTGTAGATGGGAACAACGTCATTGATATTGCGTAGTATTGTGCGCGTCCCGTCGACCGACATGTGTATACCATCACGCTGGTAATAGCGACTCGCAGCTGCACCATTTCCATACACGAAGTGGGAATACACGTCTACATACTTGAAGTTGTTTTCCTTGCAATACACGTCTAATCACGTGAAGTTGTTTTCCTTGCATACCCAATGGCATCATTAGCGATCTCTAGATTAACATCCGCCCTGGGACACACAGTCGAAAAGAATAAGCGAGAACCGCGATTTACCACCATCGTCGCTAACTCTTTGATATCGCGGGATAACGTCGACGTCGAAATCCCGTTTACGACGTCAGTTCCGACCGTGTATACTACAACTTTTGCGTACGTTTGTATATCTATTTCTTGTAGTCTTTTGTACCTGGCGTGTGTCCGCTCCGCGTATTGTTCGGACATCGGTGTCTGGATGTAGTCCGCTGGATAAATGCCCTTTAGCGTGGAGTCCCCTATCAGTAGCACTCTCTTGCTGTGTTCCTGTGTACATGTACGCTCACGGGAATTTATGGCAAATAAAACGCCGTCTTCTACCGATCTTTGTGTAGTTGGCGTACTTGTTGCGCTGGTTTGGTTGTTTCTTGTTTTGGTGATGTCTGCCATAGACTCTTCAAGAGTACCTCTGTAGATAAACTGATAGTCGTTTCTGTTTGTTGTAGACTTTGTCACTGTTTCAAGCTGTCCAAGCGTATTCTCTTAAAGTACCTTACTGTATGATTTAACGCTGGCAATTTCATCTCGTAGCTGGGATACTTGACGGGAGCTGTCTTCCATGTGTTTGTGCATCGTAGTTTTAATTTCTGTAATGTCAGACTTGATTGAGAGGAGCATATTCATCACTGCAGATAACTCTTGTCTGTACTGGTTAGGATACTTCATCGCAATATGAACTCGACCGGGCCATTACAGTAACACTGGCGAATTTGAGATCTCAGTTACGGCCGTTTGAGACTCGATTTATTTTAAGTTTGTTTCTTCCGACTCATATTCAGATACGCCTCCTGTGAGAGAGTGTAGGGACTCATCTGCTTTAACATGCAGTGATACTTCCATGGCGTCCAGTATTTCCGGAAAGTCAGCCTCTACAAACCAAACAAAAATATAGCTGCGAGGCGGCATCAGGAAAGTGATTCAAACAACATCTCTTCCTAAAACAATGATGACTCGTGATCTGGAGGTCACGGGTTCGATACCCGGTTGCGGCGACATTCTTTCGGGCGATGTTTTCCATTGCCTCTCACCTCTGATATATGTGAGAAAGTAGTCAGTGGCTTCGAAAGAATGTTGTGTAAGTACTGGTGTGGGAAAGCCAGGAAAACATGGGTAGGTGCACTGACCGCCGTGATATGACCAAAGCTGTTGAAAGCGGCGTTAAACTCCAAACAAACCAAATCCTAAAACAATGAAACGATCTCGACCAAATTTCAAAGAAATGTTCCTGTGGCGGTCCTCTTTGAAATTGATCAAAGATTCAATGCATTATTACAAATGTTAGGAAAGTTCTGTGAATATTTAATGGCATTTATATCAACATATCTGACATTGTGGCATTCTGGTATAAATATATTTCTTATATCATTCATTTCAGAATATAATGATCTGGTACTGATGCATCAGGCATTTGAACGGATGAAAGACGATTGTGACAAGGAACTTGAAGAAGAGAACAAAAAGGATAAAAACAGAACACAAGTGGTGTCTGTTGCTATCGTTGATAAAGATGAGCTAAAACTTCTGAATTTGAAACCTCGTAAGCGAAAGAATGTAGTTTTCAACAACAAAATAGGTGACATCATAGATGGTTATAAACTTAATAGCAATTATGATTGTCTTGGTGAAATCACCATTACATATATTGAAGAAGCTATACAAACACGTATGGAGGATGTTTACAGTCACAGACTGGGGTTTAGTTTTATATATTCCCATTATATTCCCTGTGCCGTGTTACCCTTCGTGGAATATTACTGTGCAGAGGAGATAGCAAAGAATGCAATTTTTACAAAACAACCTGCAAGTTTGTTTTAGGATATTCTGACTCCTTTAAATATACAGACAAAAAAATTCATTAAATTACCTTTTACAGATTGAAATCCGCAGTGTTCTTGAATTAAAGCCAAATGGGTTTGAAGATATGATTCAACAACATGTGGAACATCTACAACAACGAAAACTGTAATTTTTTCAAAAATAACTTTTTAGTTCAATTTGTTCGGGACAAAGTTAAAGAAAACATTACCTTTGAAGTCAACAATCTTGTGGATCAAATTACTTCTCAGGAGAATATAAATAATTTGGTGCAAGTTCAACAATCGGATTCAACTTGATATGTCAGTTCCTCTTGAAAACATACACACCACATAACCAATCGTTCAAATTAATAATGATGATAAGCTTAATGGATATGATGGGACAAGATCGACTAATTGTTTGCAATTCGGACAATCAATAACTTGGTCACTTACAGACAATGAGTGGCAACCAATCAAAAACTTGGGGATCACAAGATGGTGCAACTTAAAGCTATACTCAAATCCTGTTGGTCCACCCAACATGGTCCCGTTTTTTTTAATGAAGAAAAAGAAATGGGTTCCCTTTAGAGAAAACAAAGATGAGGATCAATTTGGTATTTACAAACACCAAGTCACAATACTTTATGAAGAAAGGGAGAAAGCGTGAGCTAAAATGAAGAAAGTGAAAGCTTCCTATTGTCTGTAGTCCGCCAACAATTCTGTAAAGTCCCATCTTTACTGTCCCGGATCGGCGCCGTCATACATCCCGGATGATGGTTCAAACCAGGAAACTACCGCAGCGGCACCTTAGAAGATTGGTTTGATCCTTAATTAACCCGGTAATTCTGGCTCGATCCGGCAGACCATCTCGGATGTTTTAAAATGTTTAATACAACCGAGAGATCCAGAACCGGCGTGATCCGGCACAATGCCAGTGCAGGGCGGGTCTCTACCGTGATAGTTCAAGATAATCTGGGGGAATACTCCACACATGCTAGACCGACGGGGGGCCATTGGGGCTCCACTGGCACAATACGGGGGGGGGGGGTGTAATACCAGGTTACAAGGATGTATCGATCAAATTTGTTTATCGCATACACTTCACAAGAAGACCTTGTCATATTAATTGAATAATATTTGAAATGAATGAACAATATTGTATACAAAGAATGGGTGTGTCTTGCAAAAACATTTATTTGACCGGCGGTATTTCACAGAGGTCGTTGCATGAAAACTATATTGAAATTCCAATAAAAATATCAAAGCAAAAAATAAACAATCTGTATCTACATTTTCTGGTTACTAAAAGCAAAAAAGAATATGGCTTATTGGAGATGAGTATAGGAACACCTGCAGACTCAAATATATTATGTTACTTTCCTGATGGACCCCAATGACTTGTCAGCAATGACTTGTCAGCAATGACTCCAGTAGCTGCTATATTGTCTATCATAACTTGTTGCCAAAAGACTTAACAAAGACTAGTATATACATTGTTGTTTCATTGTGGCAGAAACTGGCCATCGCTTTCTTAAACAATACATTACAACTCAAAAGACAAAATATTTCAAGTAGAAGGTAGGCATATGAACCCTGGGATGAGATGTTCACAGCCCTTTAAAAAAAAGATTCCCTCCAAATGGATGCCGCAAGCCGTCGCCATAAACGTAAATCTGGAAGAAATGAACTGTAAAGCCATAACATTAGGTGCTTGATGCTAAAGACAGCCAGTTGACCTGGAAATTTATAAAGCAAAAACCCCACGAAAGGGGGCAGACTACAGATCTTGGGGAGATGTGGACGGGTGTGAATTATGTAAAAACTTTAAATACAACCACCCACAACTTTAAATAAGTCCATTTTAGGGACAATACTTATCCGTGTGTTATCTTGTTGGAAATGTTTTCAAAAAGGCGGATACACGTTATATTTACTATGCCGTAAATAATACTTCAGGATCAAAGTGAAAATAGTATGTTTTTAACTCGCAACTCCCTCCAAAAACCGGCTTTCTGTCCATTAACGACAAATCCTATTATTGGAGATGAGTCTAGGAACACCTGCAGACTCAAATATATTCTCTTACTTTCCGATGGATCCCGATGACTTATGAAGAAACAACTTGTCAGACAATATAGCAGCCATTGTCTATCATAACTTGTTGCAAAAGGACTTTACAAAGACTGTACTATACACATTGTTATTTTATTGTGGCAGAAACTGGCCATGGCTTTCTTAAACAATATATTACAACTCAAAAAACAAAATATTTCAAGTAGAAGGTAGGCATATGAACCCTGGGATCAGATGTTCACAGCCCTTTAAAGAAAAAATCCCTCCAAATGGATACCACAACCCAGGGACAAGCCGCCAAATGCAGCCCTGCAATGCCATAAAATGGAGGAGAATGTCCCTGAACAAGCGGCACCCAACAGAATGAGCCTAATTTATCCTCAAACTGAGGTTTGACCGACGCACTTCCAAAGTGAAGCGTTTTGTCATGCCAAATACATTGTGTATTATCATTATCAAATTATATGTCAATTATATTCAATAAATTGTGCATTATCATTATCAAATTATATTCAATAAGTTGTGCAAAATCAATCAACCAAATCATTATCAAATTATATGCCAAACAAATTATGCATTATCATTATCAAATTATATGTATTCAATAAATTGTGCAAAATCAATCCATCAAATCATTATCAAATCATATGCCAAATAAATTATGCATTATCATTATCAAACTATATATGTCCCATTATATTCAATCAATTGTGCAAAACCAATCAACCAAATCATTATCATATTATATGTATATTATATATATATCTTATATATCTTATAAAAGTTTTTGGCATTAAACTATATATCTGATGAAATGTCTAAAAAATATTGGCACGCAGTCGAACAGCTCGCATTTGGCCTATATCATTACGGAGACATGTAATACCAAGATACCTGGTGGATCCTCATAATACAGTAAAGTCTTTATGTGCCTGAGAACTTGAGCCCATCTCAATCCACTCTTTCATTGCCACCAAATGTCAATTGCTTGCCTAACAAGCCCGAACAAATAGTATTCCGTCTGGTTTCTGTGAAAGCACGTTTTATTATAGATGAGCAAACTATCCAGACATGACATCTTTCCTCTGCAAAATACTTTGACAAGCATTTATCACTTGGATAAAACATACTTGTTTATGCAGATAGAAAAGCTTAAATAAAAACATGTGACTTAATAATTATTATGATATGTTTTCACGTACTCACTTACAGTAGACAACATGCTAAATCTTCTAACTTGTTAACATGCAATAGAGTATAAACATTTAACTACATGAGCTAGGCAAGAAACATCATTATAATGACAGTATGAAAATGTTAAAGTGGCCTTTCTTAAGACAGCGTTGAACTGATAACGAGTTAAAAACTCGCCGCTGGCGTGAATGAAGAGCTGATCACCTACCTTTAGTCTAATTTGCAGGTAGGATTTAAGATGTCTAACAGTGCACTACTAGTTGACTGCAAAGACAAAACAGTACCCCTACCTAACTGGTCTGTTTTTTAATGTGGAACCTAAACCTCTTTCATGGAATTGTTATTTAAAATTGATACATTAGAAAATTGAATAGCATGAATTAATACCCTTTTAGAATCTGCAACCAGTTCCGCAACACGGAAATACCCAACAAATGCCATTGATAAAAACTGAGAAGCATACTGTGGGTAGCCTTCTCATAATCCCCCCCCCCCCCCCCCCCCCCCAAACTCTAAGGAGCTGGGTTGTGATAGGCAGCCTTAAATCAGATCTTTAAGACATTTTATCCATTCCAACAAGCATCTTTTTAAACAAAATGTTTTGTGCGACATTGGGCAGCTGTTACACCTTGCATCATTTGTAACCAACACCTGACATGTATGACATTACTGTTGAAGGGGAAGAACCTGTTAATGACAAAAAGGAAATGAAGTCGGCTAAACGTTGCACCGCTGGTGGCTAGATTTGCTTGAGGAAATATGACATCCTAAATTCTTCAAAAGCCCTTATTCCAGTAGAATAGGTTTCATGTGTGTTGATTGCCAATGAAGCTGCCATCAATTGTTCAGCTCTGTATTTAACATCAGTGACCGAAATGCTTTGGGTATCCATGATGGGTGCTTGTCTGCCCTGGGCACCAACTGTTGAAAACGGACCCACTACTTACGAGAAAGAGCATCCGCTATACAGTTTTGCTTACCCCTAATATGAACTGCAGCCTTATACTGTATATTAAACATTAAGCATTGCAAAACGAATGGCCTTATAAGTTGCATGACCCTCGATGAGTGAGATGACCTTTTATTTAGTATAGAAACCAGTGTAATATTAACAGTATGAAAAATAAATTAAACACGCTTAAATAAACGTAACAATGTGATAGTAGACAGAGTAAAGCTTTATTTGATATATGACATCAGAAGATTATCTTAAACACATGCCTTTATACTGGTTTTCTCAATATGTCAGTTTTACAAGAAGTGTTCCAGATGACGTCCTTTTTGTTGAATTACGACGTCTAGACGTTTCTTGAAGTTACAAATCACTGATGTGAAGGTGTCCGTTGAAATATTTCTTATTTCTCGCTTAATGGATATGTTCAAATCTTCTAGAGATGCTGGTGCGGGGCTGTACACCCCTGTGTTTGAGATATCCCCAGAGGAAAAAGTCCAGCGGACACAGATCAGGAGAGTGAGGGGGCCTACTGTGTCTGTTCTGTAAGAAATAAAGTTTTTACCGAACCTTCTCTCAAGTAACAATGTCAGGCGAAAAAAAATTGTTTGCAAACATTACATGCTATATATCATTTTAAAGGTCTTTTTAAGAGAAATGAAATACACTTTAAATGAGCTCGTTCTCCGATACCAAAAATAGAGACATACCGTAAAAAATAAAAAGAATATTAATCGTTGACTAATTATAGCATATCATATATCATTTTAAAGGTCTTTTGATGAGAAACACAATGCTATACTATAAATAAACTTTCCAACACCTTGCATTGAAAAGTTATAAGGTTTTATATAAAACGAAAATAGGCAGATACTGTAATGTGAACAAAAACTTGAATCGACACTTACTTTATGATACAGTGATCCTCAAATTTCCGTCCTTGTAGTCCCGGAGTAACCGATATGAGTATACAGTATACAGCTGGGTCCATTAAATACACAATGTTATACCAGTCCATATAACCCGGGACATGAAAGATCAGAACAACATATTAATTGACTCTCCCCAAAATACAAAACCGTTTTTTTTTCATTTTCAAAAATAGCAGAGCATATACA